>JADGMU010000943.1:0-45857 GCA_016920895.1 Vaccinium myrtillus
AATGCACGTCCAGCTCTCACATTTTTGTTTCTCTCTCTCTCTACCTACCACACAATGGGCGCAATCTTTCTCTCCTCACCTCCCTAAATTATATGAAAATGCCTAAATCTTAGGGTAGAAGGGTACTCCATAAAAGTGTTTAAATCTAAATCTTAGGGTACCTTATAAAAGTGTCTAAACCACTAAAATCTTATAATAGGAAAATGTATCCTAAACTTAAACGCGCAAGACCTTGCATGAAGAAATCTTTTAAATCATAGGGCACCCTATGAAAATGTCTAAACCTAAACCCTAAAGTATCTTATGAAAGTGCCTAAAATCCTAGGATACCCTATCAAGGTGCCTAAACCACTAAAACCCTATAATAAGAAAGTGCACCCTAAACCTAAATCATAGGACACCCTATGAAAGTGTTTAAACCTAAACCCTAAAGTATCCTATGAAAGTGCCTAAAATCCTAGGATACCCTGTAAAGATGTCTAAACCACGAAAATCATATAATAAGAAAGTGCACCCTATACCTAAATCATAGGGTACTCTAAGAAAGTATCTAAAATATTAGGGTACCCTATGAAAGTGTCTAACCACCAAAACTCTATAATAAGAAAGTGCACCCTAAATCTAAACCCAAAAAAGAGTGACTTACTTTAATGGTAATTAAAAAGAGTGGCTTACCTTAATGATAATTAGATGCCTCTGTTCTAGACCTAGTGGTAAAAATCTGCCTATAAAAGTGTTTGAGTAATATTTGCAAAATAAATTTTGCAACACGAGTAGTATTGGGGAGATAAATGATCAAAACGAATTATGTGTTGTTTTTTTAACATGTTACCATGGATTCTTTATTGTTGTGTTATAATGTGTGTACAAACAATATTTTTAGTTATTTTTTAAAGTTATATTGTGAAATATTGTTTGCCTCTTGCGCTTAACAAATAATTATATAGAAAAAATTGAAAGTCCCCCCAAAAAATTATCTGGCTATTTAGGAATAATCAAATATTACCAACCAAGTAAAAAAAAATTACCTTAAAATAGGAATTAACTCAAATCCAACTAAATGCAAACAAAAAATTAAAAGCAAACTATGAACTGTCATTAACCCAAAAAAAAAAAACTTGAAACCTGCCAACTAAAAGGAAAAAAAAAAAATGCGACCTACATTAAAAAAATTAAGCCTTAAATGTTAAAGAACAAAAAATACATATTGGAACACCCAAAACACAAGAAATTTGGGAACACCCAAAACACAAGAAATTCTCATTTTCGTCCTAAACACAAGAAATTTGGTTATTACCTAGTAAAGAGGAGGGTAAAATGGTCTTTTCATATTGCAGTAGAGAAGAGATCCAAAACGAGAATGTGAAAAGCTCCTCCACACCTCTTTTTTATTTCTCCTCTCTAATCATCAAAAAAAAAAAAAAAAAAACTCATTTTCCCAAAATATGTTTTGGAGATGGACAGCGAAACAGACAAGACTTGAAAATTGGAAAATGAAAAGACAAACAATAAACTATCAAACACCCCATTATCTTATCCATCCAACCTATATAAAAATGAAATCCAATATCTCATATGGCACCTATTTTCCTTTCCCATTTTGCTCCAGCCTTTCATTAGTTCTTTGTCCTGTTGTGGGGGTATTTTAGGCTCAAACGTTATTTTTTTGTTAAAACGAGGTGGCCCACTATGGTATGTTCGTAATTCTAATTTTTTGTGATGATTGAGTATCTTTTGTGGCATTCTAGCAGAGAAAAATACATGTTGCCATCGCTTACGACCCAGCTTTGCACTGTAGAAAGGTTTGCCCGAAGCATAGTGCTAGGTCGTGCGTAGCATGATACCCAGGAGTCCGGGGTCGAACCCACAGGGACCAAATGTGGCCAGCGTGAGAATTGACTTGCAAATGAGTTTCCGGCGTTAAGACGGCCAACATTTTGGGTGGTTTGTTTGGTGGAATTCTCTTAACTTCTAGAATGACTTGAAAATGATATAAAGATGACTAATTAAACAAGGGCGAGGTCTAGGGGTTCACAACACCCATGACTTAGGTTGATTCGTTCTCCTCTCGATAACCGGCTCGAGGCAAACTTAAATTCCCCGAACGGAAGATTTAGAAACTAAACTCATTTTACTAAAAAGGGTGTTTAATGAAGATAAGGGTTTTTTAAGCCATTTTGACAAACGAGCAGGTTGACATCACTCTAAGCATCACATGTGTCAATAAGAGAAAACTCTTGACTATGAGAGATCAAAGAGATTAACAAACCTACCTTTTGATACATAAAAATGAACCCAACACTTCATTAAATATGTATTTGAAAGCATATGCGAGAAGAACTGACTACAACCTGAGCCATGGGGTGTTAATCACCCCAGGACTTCACCTAAAAGACTACTCAACCATGGTAACTAAGAACATGTATACGAAGATCCAAATATGTACTACAACATGAAAGAAGACAAATTACCTTGAAACTAAGTAGGAAAGTTTGAATCTTAGAGAGAAGTTGTAACTAAACTAGAGAGAAGGAATAGGGAGGTAGAGAGAGAGCGCAGAAATATTACATAACCTAAAATCTGAGGTTGGGGACCTTTTATAGGCCCCAAAAGTCGTGCAAACTAATTATAAAAGTGCCCCTAGATATTTCTTGGTCGGGCCAAAAAATTTGGAAATTTGAAGTGGCTACCGGTACTGATACTTTATACTTTATGGGGACCGGTAACCAAACTTGCTGAAACAAGGTACTAGTACCACATAAAGTGTGGGTACTAGTAGTGGCTGGAAAAACAATTGTCCTTCCTTTATTTGATCTCCCATGACCTTTTGGCTTCCAGAGTCTCATCTAAGGCTTCATTCCTTGACTCCTGGGACTCAGTGGTGGAGTGTCACGTGGCTTTGGGTGCTCCGGCACTCTTTGGTTCGGCCATAGCTTGAAACTAATAAAAACACAACTACTTGCAATATCATTCAATTAAAACTATGAAATGCATGTGTATGTGACAAAAATGAGCGAGATAAGCCCCGATATTCACATTATTAGGGGCTTATCAGCCATTGAATACTGGGTCGATTGAGTGGATGTTGAGTGTTCGGTTTTGTTCTGTCTATAGAACAATATTGTTGTCATTTGCATTCTTGTTTGGGTTTGTTCCTAGATAGTCCATTCGTAATTAAGTTGTGCATTTCCACTTTGAATCTTTTGATATTTGATTATTTTTTCTTTTTTATTGCCAGGGTCGGTTTTGGTTGATCTTGTTCGAAATCACTGATAAGCGTGTCAACCCAATGATCATGTTTCAATTGAAATCTTGTGGTCCATATCAAAATAAATAAAATCTCTTGGTTATGTTTTGCCTGCTAGTGTTTTCCAAAATTTACAAGTCTTTGTGGGTTCAATTTTACTTTTATTTGTCTATGCTGAGCAAAGAGAGCTTGATAAACAAAAAATTATGTTTATATCTAGTTTGACTCATCTTCTGCTATTTTATTTTGGGCCTTCTTCATGTAGCAAACTTGCTAACTCATCTCGTAAATCAAATGCATGTATCCTTTATTACTCTTCATCTATGTATCATAGAATTTATACTAAACATAATTCCTTCAGGCTGTTGATTGGTTTTATTCTGTATCTTTGCAATTCATTTATTGTTGAATATGAATTGAAAATAGAGATGAAGCACAACTTTTTGGAATATGCAACACATTCCATACGGGTAATTTTGGATATTTTGGAGATGTTAACTTATTTACACACTATCTAATCTTGTGTTTATCCAAACACCTATAGGTAAAAAGAACGCTTGGTGGGTTGCCATTTTTTGGCAATTTTTTCCAATTGCACCATTTAATGTCAGGAACTACAGGTTTGCCTTGAGGGGTGTTTTCGTTAGGGGTGCACAAACACTGGGCTGTGCCGGGTTTATACTAGATAATAACGAGATTTGTGCATTCCCAAACAAGGCCCATTCATAATCGGGCTTCATTTAATATGCCCAAGCCTAGCCCAATTAAAATTTTAATATCCCAAGCCCATCCAACAAACCCATTTATTTTTCTAACGCATGGTATTACAAACATAAATTAATCAACCATAAGATTAAGAAGATCTACAACCAAAAGATTAAGGAGATTCAACAAGAAAAATAGTAAAAAAACTATTAAAAAGAAAATAGGAGATATTGAAGAGTAGACAAAGATGATCGTACTCTTGAATAAGAGATGAGGAGATCTTACTAGATAAGAGATGAGTAGATGTGCTTCTTCATCAAGATAAACAAACCCTAAGTGGTTAGGTTCTGGTGGTATATGTATAGTATTAAAATAAAAAAATGATTTAAATCGGGCCGGTTAAATCGGGCCGGGCCTCAGAAGAATTTTCCAAACCCACCCCAATTAGTAAATGGGCTTAAATGCCAACCCAGCCCGGCCCTATGGGCTTAAATATTTTTCCCAAACCCTAAAAAAATCGAGCTGGGTTGGGTGGGCTGGGCGGGCTACTGGGCCGGTGTGCACCCCTAATTTTCGTTAACTCGTTGTCTTGGTTTTAGAGTAAAAAAAGCTACTTGGATTACTCTCAGCCACATTTTATTCTCATGGGCACATGATAGCCACATCCCCCTCATTTTTTACTACCTTACATATATTACATGTGTAAAATCAAAAGCAAATGTACTGCCCTTCTCTATCTATCTCTCTCTCACACCTTTAACCTCTCCCCCTCACTCACTCTCCGCCGATTAGGCGATAGTCATACAAATACGCATCTCTGGCGTTCAACGCTCCTCTCTCTCCCTCCCCCCTCCCTCCCCCACCTTATCTGCTTCCTTCTTCTCTAAAGCCCTCATCCATAGCTAAATAATCATTCAGACTGGTTATGTTGGGTTTCTTTCACACTAGAGAGATTGCATATTGACGACGATTTTCGTCTTGCTACCGACTGATTTGGTCATGAGGTTAAATTTGATCAGAATTAAACGTGAGGTTTTTTTTTCCTTTCATTCTAAAAAAAAGTTGTATTATTATTATTTTTATCTGATTTCTAGAGATTTTTACATTAGTTATTATGTTTTTGTGTTATTTTTGTTGATCTCTTTAGTATGTTGCTTTCACAATGACATGTATTATTTAATTTTTCCTTTTCCCTTTGTTTGCGATGGGTTTTGCAGCATTTAAATTTTTGTTATGCAAAAGTAAGAACCTTTGCGCTTTCCTTGCGATCTCTCAAACTATTTGTGTGGGTTCTCTTAGAAAAAATGTTAGTATTGTACCTTTGTTGTTGCTTTGTAGCCCTCTTCTACTGTTGTTGTTTAAAAGAATTCTACTACTATTTTTTTTTTTCTTTTCGGGTTTTGATGAATCTTTTAAGTTATGGATATAGAACAACTGGTGTATGCTTTTGCAGAGTATGGACAAGTTTGATGTTTTGAAAATTTGCTCTTCTTAGTCCGGCCCATCGTAATGGGTTTTATTCAAGCATTAAAGCGTTGGAATTAGACGCGAAAGCACCCAAGCACTTAGATTCAAACACAAGCTCAATCACAACCAATGGAAGTACGATGAAAAATAAAATATAGAGAGACACACAAGATTTACGTGGCTCGGCCATAACTTGCCTACTCCACGGAGCTCAATCCCGTTCTTTCACTACGAGAATTTTAGTACAAAGTACACTCGAGTATGAAAAGACCCACGCCAAAACCCTTATACCCTCACTCATACAAGAACACACTCCCACACCAAGCACATGGCTTGACACTTGCACTCACTCTATTCCAATATACACTAGCGTATATTGTTTAGGGCCAAGAAGACTTGTATTTAAATAGAGTACAAGGGAATGGTCCGGAAGCTTAATAATTGCAAGACCTTTGGTATGCCACATACATGAAAAAAACAAACCTACTAATGGTCATAGCCATGCATGAATTCTGCCACCAAACAACAATTACCCAAGCTTCCCATTCAAAATTCTTGTGCAAGCAATTAGGAATTTGAACCAAACCCAACATATAGGAGCATGTTTTACGTGTTGTCACTGTGTTTATACATAAGCTGGGTTTATTCGGATGTTTCAATTGGTGTTTTAAAAGTTGGTACAACCAGACACACAGATCTTATACTAAAAGACCAATCTAATAATAGTGAAATTTTATGCCGGAAAACACAAATGTACTTCTTGATGTCAAGATTTGTTGAAGACATATTGATTGAGTATTTCATCATGCGAACTTTTGTTAATTTGGATTTTGGTTGGCACATATACACTACTTCATTCCATTTTCCTCCCTTTCGCACATCGCCAGAGATTGTGAGTGAGACAAGTGAGAAATATTAGGGTGGCAGTTTCTTTGTGCTATCTTCCCTCTGTTTTTAATTGCATTAGGCATTTTTCATAATTGAATTTGAGGAGTCTTCACCATCTTCTTTGTTATACTTCCACACTGTAGACATTATCCCTGAACATTTTGCCTTTCTTGCCTTTTGAACCTGCACAAATGACATATATTATTTAAGGAGGTGCTTGAATCCTGGATGTTGTTTACAAAAATATTATGAAGGAAAAGAAAAGAAGAAGTATACAACAATAATCAGATGAAAAGGCAAGATAAATATTATCCAACTTTTAACATTTTTCCTTTTTAATGGTAAATCGCTCCATATTCCCATGATTCTAGACATAAGGAGTACTTTATAATAGGTTAGTAATCAATCAACAGTGATATGTATCAATTGAAATTACAAGTACACGAGCCGTAACTTAAGTATGACAACATACTCTTTTGTTTAGTGTGCTCTTGTCGATGGCCATAGTCTTCAAGTTGTTAGGTCTGTTCTGAAGATATTGCTTTAATGTTTGGTCATCCATCTTCTCAATCTCGCTTATCTGTTTATATACATGGTAACAAAAAAATCATGAAGAGTAAAAATAATGGAAAATGATGTGGATATACCACTTACGCACACCACATGCATACCAAGGTGATGTGGCAGATGAGGATAAACCCAATGCGTAGCCCACCTAAAAAATTGGGTTTCTCCTCATCCATCACACAAGCTTAGTGTGCATGTGGTATACCCATTGTATTGTTGAAAAATAACTAAATACACCGTAGCTGTTGGTTTATCCCAACGAAGGGGTGAGCTCCTTCCATACCCTCTCTCTATACCCCTCAAAGCTCTTAATTGTGAGCTCCATTTTTTACTCGAATTATCTCATTTTTTACTTGGAAGATAATTCGAACCATTCACATTGTAGAACTCGAAAAGAATAATATAAATATAAAAAATTAGCATGTTCAAACATGAACAAACCTACAGGGAAAAAATACATTTTGTTCAATAAAATGGACGACAAGTATGATTTGAAACTCAAAACCATCCATTTTGTCAATTAAAATCCAATTCGTTCAAGTGACTACTGAGTCCGATGAATCTGGTTTTTTAGAAATATTAGATATTCTCTGTGGGTCCAAGATGAACAGTTCGAATTGTCAATATGATTCTGAGGTGGGGCTCTCATGTGAAATTTAAAGATTATTTAGGGAGGAGTTGATCCCACCAACTAATGCTAAAATTAGCATAATAAATGGGATCATATCCAGTTGCGGTGGTTTGGCTTAAGTTAGGGAAATTATCTTTTATCAATCACATGTTAGTATAGTGAATTAATTGTTCATCTGACGAGAAATTTTAAAAAAATAAATAACAATAACTGAAAGCAAAAAAAAAAAAAAAGTTCTCCAAAAGAAATTTTTTTATTATCTAAATTTATCTCAACTTCGATTCATATTTTGTAATTTTTTTATTCCTCTCATCGAGATAAATATCTAAAGTAAAATTTTTAACAAAAGCTAAAAAAAATCACTAAATATCATTAATATCAATTACTGTTATATATATTTCCCCCTTAATATTAATTATAAAGTACTTGTTTATATCGATATATGTGATGCAATAAGTTGAGGATGTTCCTAGAAGTTGAATGCAAGGAGATATGATTCAAATATGGGAAAAACTAACATGGTAGTTAGAAACGGGAATGGTAGTAGTTGTCTTTCATTTCAACTAATAACAAGTTCAAAAAAACTACTTAGAGCTACCATCCCACACTATCATTATCGTACTATAAACCGTTGACAAAATGATAGGCATAAGAAAATCAAATACTTAGATCATCGTGTTGGGTCATGTGTTTGCCTTAGTGACATGGAGGTTCTTGGTCGACGCACAATAGAATTCCACTACCTAAGCAAGATCCATAATGCCTTTTCTAATACACTTGTATGATGTGTATCACTCTACTACCACTATTAAAGAACTTTAAAAAATATGAGTATCATATCATCGATATTAAAATGATAGATTCCATGTCTCCAAATTTAATAGATACAAAATGAAAGGTAAAAAAATTTTAGAAGATGCATGAGTTTCAAGACTACGTCCTGGAGTGAAGAAGAAATGGACGACATTTAAGAGGAGTTCAAAATGTCTTGTCTAATTGATGAAGTAACCTTATCTTGTAATGTCTTTGCAAAAGGTCTTAGACACAAATAAGAAATTTTTTGATTGTCTTAAGTGATCAATACGATTAGCGTGGAAGAAAACCTTTGACATTATATGATTCAACTTGGGTTAAATCAAATGATTCTATGGAAATTTGAAGATAATATGCCACACCGCTTTTAGTTAAGTGTAATAAACCCTATTGTCAAATTCATAGAATGAAAACCATGTAATTATAAAAGAACGTGTAACTGTCAAAGCTTAAATTATAAACTTAATCGTTACACTTTTTATATAGATATTTAACTCAAATATTTTCATAATATAAATCTGATTTTTATATATCGAGTTATAGGTATGTTTTCTCCTCATCCAAAATATACTACAATTGTAACTTAGACAAACATATTAGATTTAGTATAACTCTTTAAAATGAGACATCAATGTGATAGATCTACAACAAAATAAAAGGTGATAAATTAAAGGTTTCATCTACATACCCAGGCTAAAAGATTTGCCAATTCATTTTCCAAATTCTCGCTTTCCTTGTCAAAGACTTTCCTCTTCTCTTGCCATGTTTGAACCTCCGTACCCATGGCTACTGTCTTGCCATTCATTTATCTTCTTTAATTTGCAAAAGTCATCTCTTTCTGCAATTGACACGTTGAACATACAACACAAAGAAAATAGGAAATAACAAACGTAGTGGGAAGCCAAATAAAAAGGCATAACAATTTTACTACTTCAAGAATGGAAGTTTTTGTCGTGATGAAAATGCAATGAAATTAGAGGTACGTTACGAGGCTCCATTTCCAAGAACCTGTTTCATGTGATATAGAAAGCTATATAAATCAAAGAGAGAGAGAGAGAGAGAGAGAGAGAGAGAGATCCAAAAAAGTGGTTACATAACTTTTAGGGGCTGGTTGATTACATGTGGAAGAGCAAAACAAAGTTGTCAGTTGTCATGCTTTTCACTCTACTAGCCCATTAATTCCAATTTCCAAACAAGATGCCACTCTTTTTAGTATGCTATGCTAAATTTTAATTAATGCTTTTAATCTCTTGCTAATAGCTTCTATAATACAAAATGTAAGTTTGGCCTATGGTTCATTTATGACTTACATATGTGATATTAGAACATGTGGGGCCACGTTGGCTTTAATGGAGCGAGGTTCTATTATTATGTTAGAATTTATTTTAATCCTTAAACTACGTAGATCCACAACCACTAGTTTTTTCTAACATTATTTTTTGTTGTAAACTAACTCTTTAGTCTTGTAACTTTTTTATTTTTTCAAAAGGCCCAAATATATAGCCAAAAATGAAAATTTTAAATGGCCCATTTGATGAAGAACGAGGCTAAATAACAACAATAAAGATAAAAATCATAATACAAATTTTGACTTCAATGCAAACTCCTCCTACAATATGTACACTTTCAACGGCTGCAACAATATGTGCATTTTCAACTTCAAAATTTGGGAAGGCTAAATTGTGTGTAGTAGAATGATGTTAAATTTTGGGGCACTTAAATATTAGTCCTCCAAAGTACCTTAACTTATGTTATCATCCCTTCCTCTTTTTTGAATTATGTTTTCATCCCCAAATTTAAAAAAAAACAAGAACAAATTTGCCCTTTGTTGTACAGATATTGTGATTTATGGGACTAAATCGTATCCCCTATATATGTGGTGAAAAATGGCACTATAATCTAAAATTTGAGGTCTTATGTGGTAATTAAGGGATATGGTAACAGAATCCCAAACTCATCCTATAAGTATATAGTATCCCCAAACTTGCGAATTCCCCAAATTATTGTCATCCAATTCTTCTTCTACTATAGAAGTCCTCAAAATTAGTCCTCCCTCCCCATCAATCGATGTCTTCCACCACTGTCTTCCATTCTCGTCGATCACCACCATCCTCCATCGCCGTCCAAAGCTAAATCTTCTCACATCGGCATCCAACACGAACATCCCCAATTGCCGTTGACCACCACCCTTCTTCGTAGCCGTCTTTGTCTCCCATGCGACAATTGAAGCCGCTTGGATCAAGTTAAGGAAAGAAGAATAGAGAGAAGACGAAAATAGGGAAGAGGAATAAAAATTGTTATCCCCAAGGTTTTAGATTTTGATGATAGCAAACATACATTTATTTAAAGCTTTATTAGTCTATTGGGCTTCATTTGTGTAATATATTTTTTTGTTGGGCTAATTGTGGTATTCACTGTTTTTTGAAGGGACTTACAGAGCAATTTCCCTCTAGTCTAGTTTTTTGATCTGTCAACGACAGGAGATATTTTTCTAAACCTAGTTTTCACGTTAAAAACAAAAAAGAAGGCAAAGACAACCATGTAAGGAAAGGAGAAGCTTTTCAATTGAAGAATCAAGGAGCAATTTGCATTGGGTCAATGGAAGATTTTATTGGAAGGTTCTCCTCATCAAATTTCCTATCTCCAATAGTCAAGGAAAGAGCAAGATAGAGGACCAATCTTCTCTCAAGTTTCAAACGGCTAGAAATCTTTACAAGGAAAGAAAAGGAACGGGTCAAATTTGAGAAAGAGCAAATCTGGAAACAAGATTATGGAAATATGGTTCAGATCCTATTTCGGTAAGTCTCTCTATTTCAATTTCGAACGGCTAGAATCTATTCAAAGGAAAATCAAACAATCAGCCATCATTTTTGAAGAAGCTTAATTGAGGATATAGAAAGACTGAAGATGGAAAGGTCTAAACAAGGCAAGATTATGAAGCATAATCATCAAACGGCTAGTAAAAATTTCTAATGTTCATATTTCTTGTTCAACGTGAACTACAAATAAGAGGAAGGAAGAAGGGACAACACAACACTTGCAAAATTTAGTGAGCAACGACTCAATAATCTGCCTTTGAAACTCAAGTTCTTCATCTTGAATACTTTACACTAGTTTGAGTGTGTGTTTTTTAGAGTTATTGTAAAAGGGATTTCACACCCTTGTTCGGAAATTGTAACCTATTTTTTGTGAGTGATTTTTGGGTAGAAAATCACTTGGGTTAGGTCTGACTAGCGCCGGATTCTTAGTTAGTTGGGAGTGGATTCGAGAGTAATCGCTCGTTGTAAAGGTTCTCTAGCACCCGTGAAGCTAGAGGTTTGTAACAACTATTGGAGATAGTGCAGCAATTCCCGAGTAGGATACTTGCGGAGTGGAGTAGATCGTGAAGTTGCGGACCAAACCACTATTAATCCTTGCGTTTGATTCTTTCTTCCCTACACTCTTTATTTTTTAGTTGGCATATCTGAAATTGCATTACTAATCTGGTTAGTTGCGTTTATTTCTAAACCAAACTGCAGTAACTGATTGTCTTAGAGTTGCATTATAATTTTGTGATTTATATCTCATTAAGTTCTGTCTTGCAATTTTGAAATTTCTGGTGGTTATCATTCCTGTCATTTGAGCTTGTAGTCTGCCCCTACATATATTTTCTGCTTAATTTTGCATTTAGTTTTTTAAGAGTTATTTTAGTTTAGAAACCCAATTCACCCCCCCTCTTGGGTTGCTATCTGAGCCAACAAGAATGATAGGGGTAATCTAGATCCACTAAATATGATATTTATTCTCGTTGCTTTTCTGAAACTATTATAACCTTAGTTTTCTTGAATATTCCTCTTATGGGTTTTCACTAATCGGGTGGATTAGTTTGAGACTAAGCACTTTCGACAACGAAGTATTCTCATTTATGGGTTTGGTCAAAATAAATCATGATTTCTGGATGAGTTTGAGATTTATCATGATTTTTGGGTTAGTTCGAGTTTCGTTGTACATTGGTTTTATTTTTGCTTTTTTGATAGGCAGTAAATTGGTTTGATTTAGTTTCCAACCACGTCTCGTGGTTCAAAATTCATCGTGTTTATTTAAGTTTGTTCTAAATTTATCATGATTTATGGGTTTGTTCGACGGTCATAGTAGATGGGGACGGTGTATGTTTATGGTATTTAACGAGGGCATATTTAAATTTACCATGAAATTTAATAAAATTGACCATGAAGTCTGTTTGGATCTAATTTTCCTAAATTTCGAGACAATATGTGTTACCATATCTACATCTCTAATTTTCCTAAATTTCGAGATATGTTTGTCCATCTAAAAATTTACCATATCTAAATCTAAATATGGTATATTTAACATATCTAAATATATCATCCAAATTATCATATCTAAATATATCATCCAAAAATTATGGTAAAAAACAAGTCTACACCAGTAAATATGGAAAAATTAAGAAGAACCATGATAAAAATGTCTAACGTGACCCATTACCAAATAATAATTGTATATTTCAAATGTGTACCATTAAATATGGTATATTTACAGAAAGCATATCCAAAATGATGGAGGTCATGAACCAATGATCATGATAAAAATCAACTACAACACATAAATATGGTAAAATTTGATACCAACAACAATTATAGTAAGATATCATATAATAATTTCAAAATCTGAAAATTCAAAATTCCCCCTTTTCCGTTGGAAGGGATGGAAATATTCAAAACTCGTTATTTTAGGTAACTATATTCCACCTAATTAGGAAAACAGCATCCCACCTATTTAGGCTACAATAATTATGTATATTAATACATATCCCTAAATAAGGGTAGAAAACGTATTTACAAGTAAAAATGATGAAAACATAACCGTTCGAAATGACAGGGATGAAAACTTACGTGCTATATCTAAATAGGATGATTATTTAATTACCTCTTAAATTTTTTTGCAAGATTCATAATCACATATATGAGAAAGACATTTTCAATGTGTTGATGCTAATTTTATCATTGATGCTAAAGCATCCATTCAAGTGCCTCACTTTAATAGATAGATCGTGTATGTTAGAATAAATATTTTTAATACTATAATTGCATATGAAAAACATCATATGTTTAGCATCTGTATGTTTTGGGCCCAAATTTATGGATTAATTGATAATTTCTTAACTTCTATACTCCTATTAGCCAATTTCAACTTCTATACTCCTATTAGCCAATTTCGGCTCATATGTATGATTTATGATTCAAACCATTGATCTTATATTAGAAACCATCTATATTCCGACTTACATTTGATAATTCAAACCATTTATTTTGTAAATATTAAAGAGCTCTCTATAAAAAATCAGAATGAGACATAGATAGGCTTGTGAATAACTCACATATTTGTTTATGAAATGGACAACCAAAGTTTAAAATTACATTTATTTTTTCTTTTGTTCAAGTTATCCATATATCTATGATATTTGATCAAGTGATGCTTTTGCACAGACATTTTTTCTCTGGAATATACGAAATCGATAGTTTGAATTATGTACGTAAGCTTGGAATAAGACCACAAAAAGACCGCATTGAGATGTATGTAGGATAGGATATGGAGAGTCCAATTTTGGTCGCCCACCCTAAAAGTAAATGGACATTACTCAACACTTTATTGGTTAATACTAACTCGTGGAGGTTATATTAGTTTAACTACGGACTCTCTGAAAGTAGACTTGGAGTTTGTTAACATATAACATTGAATCTATCTACTTCTACTACTATATATAAAGTGGGAGTGAGCTGCTACTATTTTCGTCCCTCCACATTTCGTCCATGGTGAAATTACAATTTTACCCTCAATAGTTGATCATTGGACGTTAACAGTGGCTACGAGGATATTGCCTATACTTCTCCAGTCCTACCCTACTAACTTTGATATGACAGTCATGGAACAGTAATTGTGTTATATCCCTTTATATTCTATTTTCTTGCCAATAAAAAATGCCAAAATAATGTATGTTTGTTTGTTTAATACTACTGTAAATATTTTTGGAGTAACACGGTTTATTAAATGGGCATGTGATATACTATAAATCGTTTGGAAAGGAGAGAATAAAGAAGGTAATTGATTTTCACACCCCCAAATTAATATCCACACTCTATTCTTTATCTTATAGTGTTTTGGAGTAACATGATTTATTAAATGTGCATGTGATATACTGTAGGAAATTTATAAATGGTTTCGGAAAACGGAGAGAATAAAAAAGGTAATTAATTTTCACACCCCCAAATTGATATCCACACTCTATTTTTTGGAAAACAAAGAGAATAAAAAAGGTAATTGATTTTCACAACCCACATAAAAATTTCGCTAAAAGACAAAATTCCACATCAATTTTGGGGTGTGAGAATCACTCCCCATATAAATTGTACTATAGCCTTGTTTCCTATGATTTTTTTTAATCTTTCTCTATAGCAATTACTACCAATATATATAAATAGTACACACACATAAATATATATAGTAGATTGATGTATGTATGTATGTATGTATGTACGTACGTATATACGCATGTGTATGCAAACATATACTCTATCAACTATTTAAAGAGTGCAAGAGGCGTTCATGTGCACGACACCGTGTGGTGTGGGACATCTGGCTGTCCATTGCGAAAATGCACGGCTCAGATTTAATCCGAGCCCATGCAAATCTGAACCGTCCATTTTCTCGGATTAAATCTGAGCCTTGCATTATTGCAAAGGACAACTGGATCCTACACCATAAGGTGCTGTGTACCATGTCATATTTTCGTCCTATGTGAAAAGTCGTTTTTGCTCTCTGTGCTTTATATTCATGAGGATGGTTCATTATTTCCTATAAAATGAAACAAACTACAATGACATGAAATGTTTATCCTATATATGATCTCAATTTGGGGTTTTGACCTTAGGTTGAGCCTAATTGTGTGTTTTCCTCCACTTCTGAGATTTGAATTGGATGTGTAACGTAGCCAATTCTGTTATAGTGAAGTCTAAAGATATTTTGGTTTGTTATCTTTTATTGCATTTGTTTATGTACTTTTTATTTTATTTTATCATCGATGTGTTTGTATGATGAAGGAAAAGTGAGTTTGGTTGTCAATTTTGAGATACCGCCTTAATTTCACCCTACTTTTGTTTTGTCAGGGCTTCATTACTTTGATAGTAATACTAAATTACGTATAAAGGCAGTGTTGTTAAGGCCTCTCTGCCTAACTTTTTAGGGACTTTTTGACCTGAACTTTTTTGAATGTTTTCTCTTAATTTTAGTCAGGGGCCAGTTGTCATATTTGCGGGCATGGGCAGAAACAAGAGGGGTCACTTGACCCCTCTCACTTCAATTTCTCACAAGGATTATTGATAGTCTGGAGTTAAATTTTGCAATTTCGCCCCCGCAAAAAATTCAAAAATTCCTCCAATTTACTTAAAATTCATAGAATTCTCAAGTTTTTTCTTCTTTTTGAGAGAGTTGATAGTTTTACAAATAAGGTTATCTTACATTGTTTTCAAAATACAATAAGTCATTGGGATGAGTTATAGAGCAAAAATACATGTATCACTGTATGTATATTTACGTTAGAGTTCACTTCTTAATTTAGTTATATCTTTGTAGGAGCAAATAGAAAGAATAACTTGCATGCATATCTAATTTTTGACCTCGTTAACTTAAAATCCTAGCTCTGCCCCTATTTGCGGGCCCTGCCCGTGGGCCCCTCACTAGTCTAAAGTAAAAAGAGTATTTTATGCAAGTTATGCACACTAGGGGCCTTGTATAATTTGCTCGGATTTTGTTTGTCAAACTTGTTACTATTAAAGATAAGTGGATAATAAAGTTGGATCAATTATGCGAGTAATATCCTTCATTTTATTTTATTGTGTTTTTTGTTTATCTTGTCTTTAATTTGTCTTTCTCAACTGTATTCGTTTGAACTCTGTAGATTGTAATATTTCTTATTAATGAAATTCTTGCTGTTTCAATAATAATACCATAATTAATACTATAAGGTAGATTCCACTAGTTTTTTTTTTGTCATTCGTCATTCCTAATCTATTGCATAGGGGGAGGGGTAGGGGTGAGCACAATACCCGTTGACCCGACCCGACCCGAATGGGTATCGGTCGGTTTTGAACCTTCATCAGGTCGGGTTGCGAGTTGAGTTTTTACTAAAATTCGAGTTTCGGGTCGGGTGTCAGGTTGGAGATAAATAAATCCGTTGAAACGACCCGAGCCGACCAAAAATACTCCCCCACGTTTTAATATTGGTAGTTGGTACAGAGGCGTGAAGTCCCGTCACACAAGAGTCAAGACACACCTATTAAAGGAGGCCTGCACATTTCAAATTAGAATAGTCCTTTACAGCTAAGGCTCTTAAAGTCCTGTCATTTTCAATGTTCTCTCTCTATTCTTATCTTTTCCCAACACAGATAAAACTTAAAAGAATACTCCACCGGTCCACCCTTTTCTTTCCCCACACAATATTCTCTCTCTCCACCCTTTCCTTTTCCCAACACAGGAGCATTTCCTCCCTATCTCTCCTCCTTTAATTACTTTATTATATTATTTATATTAATTCATTTCTTTATATAAATTCATTTAATTATTTAATTTATTTCTTTAAATTAATTCATTTAATTATTTAATTCAGTTTTTTAATTAATTAATTAATTATTTAATTTAATTATTTATTTAATTATTGTTGATACCCCATTTTGCTCCGTCGCTCCGGATTAATAAAAAACCTACTATTTTTAAGTCCGACAAAGTGAGACGCGTGAAAAGACATTGGCAACCTCGTATTGTAAAATACGTGCCACTACATAAAAAATGACATATCCTGGGATTTGATCGGACAACATCGACCGTGTGCCGACAAAATATGTGTGCCATTGATATGTGTGTCCAATGATAACCCATTGATCAACCCCTGGCATTCATCAGAAGCTATAAATCAATGTACGAAAATTTTGGAAAAATCAATTTCAAAGTGAATTTGCAGTTTGTACTTCACACCTTCATTCTCCCACTACTTCATACATTCACAAAACATCTCCCACTATTTTTCTTTCTTTTTTTGTAATTCATCGAACAACATTATGGATGACTACTACTATTCAGATGATTGGTCATTTGAGAATGATGTTCCCAGTGAGGAGAGCATCTCCTACAACAGTCGTGATTATACACCCGAATTTAGCATTGATCAGGTTAGTTATTTCCGTTGTTCTTATGCATATTCGTCATTTATTTGAAAGTAGATAAAATATGGTAAGACTGGATAATGTTTTACTTATACATATTCGGTTTTTTTTTAATTTTTTTTTTATAGATTTTTTAAAGTAGAGAAGATATGTTAGCTTGGGTGCGGAGAGTTGGTCTCCAAAATGGTATTGTGGTGGTTATTAATAAATCTGCTAATTTAAAAGGCGGCAAGCTGCCGAAGTGCATTCTTACTTGTGAGAGAGGAGGAAAGTACAAACCGCACCGTGGGGTTGAAAGGCAAATCTTGCATAGGAATACTGGGACTAAAAAATGTGATTGTCCATTTGAGTTGTGAGGTATACCAATACATTCAGACAGTGCCAAGTGGGGTTTAAAGATTTCATGTGGAGTTCATAACCATGAACCAACAGAAAATATTGAGGGCCACGAGTACCCATCAAGGCTAAAACCAATGGAGAAACAATTTGTGGTTGAGATGGCCAACAAAACCGCACCTCGTGAAATTCTTAGTATTTTGAAGCATAAAGACCCGTCAAACACTACGGGAATTAGAAGCATTTACAACGCTATTCGCATAAACAAGGAAGCCAAACGAGGCTGTCTAACTGAAACTCAGTATGTCTTAGAGCAATTAATTAAGAAAGGATACCTCCATGATTTTATTACAAATCAAGCCACCAACGAAATCACAGATATTGTTTGGGTTCATCCTACAAGTCTAGAGTTATCTGTCAACTTTTCGTCAGTGTTGGTAATTGATGCCACATACAAAACGAATGAGTATCGGAAACCACTATTGGAGGTTGTGGGTATGATATTCACAAATCTAAGTTACTCACTTATGTTCGCATATCTTAATAATGAGAGGGCAGAGCGACTGACATGGGCCTTGAATACCTTAAAGAAGTGGATGGTTGGAAATGGGGCATTGTTGCCATTGATATTTGTTACAGATTGGGATTTGGCACTTATTAAAGTCATTGAAGAATGTTTCCCCACGGCAAGTCACATCCTTTGCATTTGGCACATAAATCAGTGCGTAATGAAGAACTGCAGTGCTGTGCTTGGTACTAAGTTTCAAGACTTTTACCATTCATGGCAGTCTCTTATTCATTCATCGACCACTTCGTCTTACCAGCAAAAGTGGGCTCCATGTGCGAGGAGTATAGCCAATATCCGCGTGTCATAACTTATCTTGCGGATACATGGTTAAGGCCGTACATAAATCGTTTATTTCAAAGATGGGATGATACATGTATGCACCTCGAAGTAATTCAAGTCAAAGGTATAGTCACTTTATAACTTTCCGAATTAAAATTTCTGCATTTTATTCTACTACACTATTTAAACTTTCCTATTTAAACAAAATGCATTATTCTATTCTAGGCCTGAGTCTGCACATGCGAGGCTAAAGAAGTATTTGGGGAATACCACGATGTCATCGCTCCACACATCTTTTGACCGCATAGAAAAAATGTTGACAAATCAGTTTGGGGAAATTAAGAAGTCGTTTGAGAAATCTCTCAACATTTCACGCCACTCGCAATTACGTGACGACTTTTTTGATGAAATAAGGTGTCGCGTTTCATTATATGCACTGGAGTTAATCGAATTTCAGCTACAATCCGCCGCAGATGCCTACCCCCTCCCAGACAGCTGTTGCGGTTGTTCGATCAAAACAACACACGGATTGCCATGTCTGCACGATCTTGCATGTTACCGTTCCCTGCGCATTCCAATTCCGCTATCCAGTATCGACATTCATTGGAGTAGGCTCTCTATGCACGCGGACGAGTTTAATGGCGAGGGAGAACAACCCGACGGAACATCCCATGTGGTTGACATATTACAGGGGATGGATCCATGTATGCGAAAGCATATGATAGGCAGATTTGTTGATATGGCCGATCCATCTCACAGCAGTGTTTGAGGCCCATCGTACAACACTGAACAAGGAGGTCGACCTGCGGGAAAAGCTGAGCAGAGTGGATGGCGCATACCTTCTTGTGCAGAAGCATCTACCTTGAGAGGGAAAGGGAAAGGAAAAAATGCAGGGAGGGAGAGGGCGGAGAGGGAGAGAGAGGAGGCTCAGTACATTCAGCATTTACCTTGGCAATTTCAACAGTATATGTCTCACACTGAAGACGTCAAAGCTGATGGTCATTGTGGATTCAGGGCGATAGCCGCGCAAATCTATGACACTGAGGAGGACTGGGCTCAAGTACGACAAGATCTTATTCAAGAAATTTTTCAGAATAAAGATATCTACGATGTGCTTTATCCACAACGGAATTTGGTAGATGAGCTACTAGAGTCGCTGAGTTATTTCCGACGTACGGCTCCAGAGCAAAATTGGATGGACTGTATGAGTTTGGGGGTGGTCATCGCATCACGGTACAACATTGTTTTACACACATTTGACACGAATGGTGGAGATTGTTATACTCACTTGCCCCTGAGATCCCCTCTAGTTCCAGTCCAACACAACAAAAAAATAGCTATTGCCTGTATTAACAATCACTTCGTGCAACTTTTTTTGCACCGTCATCACCCTGTACCACCCATCCCAATATGGTGGTGGGAGCATGCGTCGGATGAAGCTAAAGGATGGGCTTTAAGTTATGATCTTAATTTGTGGTTCCAAGTACTGGGCGTCGTGCCGGGACCACAATTTGGAGGCAATATTGATTAGGGTTGAACATTGTCAACGTGATTGTAATATTTATTCATTTTAAAACATGATTGTAATATTTATTTACTTTTAAGCGTGATTGTAATATTATTCACTTTTAGAAGTTTTTTTTAATTTATTATCATTGTTAAGACAAATTAATTAACTAATTAAAATAATATAAAGTTTCTAAATATAAAGTCAAATTTAAATGTCAATGTAAAAAAATAATTTACTTGCAAATGTAATTTGAGTAAACCAAATTAAATAAGTAATTAAATAAATAAAGTTCAAAATTATCTCCATCCTTTTCTAGTACCAAATCAAGGAGACTTAATCAACCAAACAGACTATTTATTAATTTTACAGTATGTCTTGTGATGCCCCAACAACTAAATATATTCTTCAAGACTTCATCTTGGTTTGAAGGGTTGAAATTTCAAACATGATGACTTGCCCTTTTTAATCCTCTTAAATTGATTAGCTTTCCTATGTATTCACAATATAATTGGGGAAAAAAAGTGAAAAAAAAGGCTGGCCGAAAAGGGGGGTATTGGTTAACACCTCTCTCCTACATGTCCATGACTCCAAACAAAACCCTTCTCTCTCTCTGTCTCTCTCTCTCTCTCTCTCTCTCTCTCTCTCTCTCATACTTCAACCCACACCAATGGACCGGCACCAGCCGCACCACGACACCACCACCTGTGACTCTTTGTCGATGCCACACCACTGGTCGACCACGCCAACAGCTGTGACGCCGTCCACCACGCCATCCGTCATGTCACCTTCCACATTGATGTGCACCACTGCTACCAACACCTCTGTCTTTGTAAATGTTGTAAGATTTAGTGATTTACTAATGTTTTGGGGTTGTAGTCTTGTAGATCTGGTTTTTGATTGAGAAATTTGGGATTTTGAACTAATATTTGTGTAAATTTTTGTTTATGTTGGAAAATTTGGAGTTTGAATGTATGTAACTGTTTATGGGGTATAGCGTGTGTTTAATCCAGTCTAACCTTTTATAAGGTTTGGCGTCCACGCATTTAAAAGTACTAACGCCTAAAGTCCTCTAATTTTAAAAGAAACAATTTCATGGACAGAAATACCCCAAAAATGCTCGCTCCTCTCTTTCTTTTGCGCTCCTCTCTATGGACAAGAGCGATGCAGTTGCCGTCTTCGATGAGGAGGAACTGGGCAGGAGGCAACTTTTAGTGACCGACAACAGTTTTCGTGTCAAGATCGAAACAGTTTCAGTGACCGACAATTAGAGACTGATGTCGTTAGTCTCACTGATTCGATCGATGCTACTCTTACTTCTACTTCTACTCCACCGCTGCCGCCGCTTCAAAGATGATTCGTCGGGAGAGTAAATTCGGGTCGAATAACTGCTTAATCCGCTGTAGTCGTCGGAATCGTGTCGTGACCATAGCCTGAGTCGTGGTCGCTCTCGGTTGACATGATTTTCAGAAGAAGGTTTTGGACGAGGCGAACGAACGATGCGTTGTTGATCTAAACTCTACTGATTAACCACGAATTTTGTGGTTAATTAGACTCAATCTGATCTGAGTAGAGAAGTTGAGCCACTTGTAATGGCTTTTCTTTCTCTAAAAATTCCATCACAATTGGGTACTCTCTCTGTCTTGAAAATGCAGGTGAATGGAGGCAACGAAAATGGCCATTGGAATGGGGGTTTAGCATCCACGTGTCTATTGCATGGGTTGAAGCTTACACTTGGCAGAGAGGAAATTAGGACTAGTGTTGAAGACATTCATTACTTGCTTCTGATTGTGATTTTTTTATTTTTGTTTGTTGCAATCTAGAGCTAACTCTTATGCACATTGGATAACTTGTAAAGCTAGTGTTGGGAGGTGATATACCCCTTGTCCCTTTAGCTATTTTTCCCTCTGTATCTTGTTTTATTGTTTTAGATGCATAGGCTGTTTTCGCTGAGATACCGTTATCTCATTCTTTGTTTTTGTAGAAACATAAATTGTTTTAGTTGAGATAGTGCATGTTATCTCTTGCTTTGTTTTTATAGATAGAGAACCTGTTTTAATTGAGATACCGTTATCTCATGCTTCGTTTTGATAGATACAGAGGTTGTCTTAGTTGAGATACAATTATCTCATACTTTGTTTTTTTTAGAAAAACATAGACTGTTTTAGTTGAGATAGCGCTGTCTCTTACTTTACTTTTGTAGATACAAAGACTGTTTTAGCTTACATACCGTTATCTCATGTCTTAATATACAGAGACTGTACAAGATGAGATATTGTTATCTCTAGCTTTGTTTTTGTAGACACATATATTGTTTTAACTGAGATACCATTATCTCATACCTTAATATACAGAGACGATACAAGATGAGATATCATTATCTCTAGCTTTATTTTTGTAGATACAAATATTATTTTAGTTGAGATACTGTTTATTTCATGCCTTATTTTTTAATATAGAGAGACTGTACAAGTTGAGATATCGTTATCTCACCTTTCTTTTTAGATACAAAGTCTATTTTAAGATGAAATACCGCTAACTATTTATTTGCCTTTTTTTTTTTTCTTTTTCTAGAGGAAACATTGATTTTTTTGAAGCATTATCTCCTGCTATATTTTTTGCAAATAAAGAGAATGTTTTAATAACTGAGATATGATATGGTACAAGCTGAGCTATTAATATCTCATGCTCTATTTTTGTCGATACAGAGACTTTTTTAATTGAGATATTGTTATCTCCTATTCTAATTAGCTAGGAATAACTGCATGCTCCATATCATGATGTCACTGAAATGCAAAAGAATGGTCTGAGCATGTCCTCCTTTCAATTTAGTATTTCCAGAAGTTTGCCTTTGGGGTCAATTTGTGATGACTCATAAAATTCCTTTGGTCACACTATTTCTTCTCCAAAAGTCTAGGGGGCTAAGTGTAACTTTTCTAAAAATTCTTCACAAATCATGGCGTCTGGTTTCTCAGGATAAACCAGCGGCAACTACCTCTATTAACGACCATTGCTCTACTTCGCATTTCTGTACTTTGCAATTTCTGGCTCTGTACTCTTCTCCATTTTCTGGGCAGTTCTTCACCGATCATAGCTGCCACCGCCATTGTAGCTACCGCCGTCTGCATGTGGGTTCATCGATCATTGCTATACCGATCGAGACTATGTCGGATTTCTGTTGCGAAATCGCGTCGGAGATAAGATCGTCGAAAGATTCTAAAAAATCGCGTCGGTGAAAACTATTTTCTGTGGGAGCTAGGATGAGTCGCGTCACAACCCATCAGGGGTATTCTTGGCACCGATGACGGTAAGGACTTCCGGTGTTGAAGAGTATTTAGGTGGATTAATGGGGTTACAAATCCGTTGCCAAGGACTTTTGAACAAGGAGCCCTTATGGTTTTTGCCCTCACTCATTCCTCTGGTTTTTTCCCCCAACCCGACCGACCCAAACCGGAACCCGATTTACCCGATCCGATCGGTTTCTAGGCTAGGTCGGTTCGGTTTCGGGTGTCGTTTTCTTCAACCTGATCAAAATGGACCCGACCTGAACCCGACCCGTGCTCACCCCTAGGGAGGGAGAATGAGACTTGATCCCGAAATGTAGTGTGGGGCATCCACTAGTTAATACTTATAGTAGTATCAACTAAGGTATTTGACGGAAATTGGACTCTTATTAAAATACTCTACTTTTAATGTTAAAATTAATATTTTCTTTTTTGATATTGAAATTAGTGATTTTTTTAAAAAATTTGCTTTTTATTGGGTATTCACTCTTGCTTTCCCCCGCGAGACCAAAGTCTCCAGAAGCATCCCGATAAAACAAAACATGATGCTAATGACCATCGCACCATCGTACACAATCCCATTGTTGCCAGTTTTCACAAGCACCGTAGCTGCCGCTTTGTTGCCTACAGATGCAAACCACACCGCTACAACTACTTGTACAAATTTCAAAAGAGTGAAAATCGAAGAACGAACAACAACAAGAAGAAGAAGGTGGGGCGTGTCGTCGTCGTCAGACAATCAGACGGTGGTTGAAGCGCCAGCAACAACCCCATCATCATCATCACCACCTGCCGGTGAATCTCCGTCGTCTGAAGTTGTGAGGAATTTCTATGGGGGAATCAACGGCCGTGATCTCGCCTCCGTGGAGGAACTCATTGCCCACAACTGCGTCTACGAAGACCTTATCTTCTCTCGACCATTCGTTGGTCGTAAGGTATATCTCTCTCTCTGGAATTCTGTTCCCAATCCATTTTTTCCTCAGTTACCCACACGCCGTGTCCAAATTATTAGGACTACTTATTCGATCGATAATATACTGGGAAATGCCACAAGTGTGTGTTGCATTCAACCAGTGGGGTGTGCACATCATCTCTTTTGAATTCATGTTATGAGTTTTTGTTTTTAGTATATCAAATTTTAAACACATGTTATGAAATTCTGTGCAAATGTTATTAATGTTAATACAAGTTTACGAATTTTGTACAAGATATTACTATTTACAAATTCAAAGCGATTGAAAGGGATGCATTTCTATTCGACATGTTATGAATCCTAAGTGATTTTTAGGGGAGCATACGTAGACAACTCAAATTGGTGTGTCCAGTGTGTGTATTGTTGCATTTTGTTTTTTTTATTTGCTTATTGAAATATATGTATTATCCAAAGGAAAGGGCTAACAATCGGCCTTAGTGTTAATGTACAAAAGGTTGATTTTCTGTGAAAAGAGCTTACCAATATGCACATTGATATTCGTGTGATTTTCAGTAAAATTTTAGATTGCATTTTTGGGGTATTATTCTTGCATCTAGGACGGGTTGTTTGCCCACTTTCTCCATCCCTCTGTCAAAATGATCAAAAAGGAAGTCAGGGCAGTAGGCTACGGTGCTGCGACCTGAAAATGGATCGGCAGTGTGCAACTGTTACCAACAACTTGCTTTCTTAGACTCCCACTCTTGCAAGAACGGGCTAATTGGGTCGGCTAAAATTGCAGTGTTAAAAAGATGACAAGGCTGCTTTTAGTGGGGTTCTTCATTCTTGAAGCAATTTCATACCTGTGGACCAATGTCATTAAATGGAGTAAAAAAACTAAATTGATAAAGGGAGAAAGTTGAAACTTGAAAGTATGTGGGTCACATTAATTAGGTAATGCTGTAATGTTTTCACGATCTAAAAGCATATTTTGATCCAAAACAAAGCATTTAAGTTTTCAGTTTTCTGATAACTGTTTGCCGTTCAATCCTGGAAGTATAACCCATCTGCTTTTGTCTGACAATGTGCATCTAAACCGACCTAATTTGTTCAATTTTACTAAAAGTCCCTATTCCCAAGTTTGGGCTTGATAATGCTAGCTCAAAATGAATTAGACCATCTCTATTTGTTCAAGTCAAAGTAGTAAAGCCAAAACGACAATGCTAAATGCCATAATTTGAGTATGTTGTTCTGACGATGAAAATGAGATATTAGAAATTATTAGAGTTTGTCCTATGTTGGTTAATTATAACTAATATGTATAAGTGAATCAGAGTGGGTTAGGAAGTGTATAGAGTATATGAGCCTGGATGTGGACGATCTCTCCGTTCATTGCTAAATGATTTTGAGTTGGAATAGCATAGAATCTTCAGTTTTAATTTTTTAGCTTTGTCATGCAATATGGGTAGTCTTGTGCTTGAGACACTATTTTGAGGCCTCTATGCCTAAGTTCTTGTATTGCTTTTCTGTTTTTATAGTTCACCGTCTATAATAAAAAAATTATTGGAGTATTTGCCCAAGGTCCATAATTTGAACATTTTTTTTTTGATGCGCTCAGTACATTGACTTGAGTTTTCTGGCGAGAAATCCTTCCTCAATGACTCAGCTGATGTAGGACTAAAATAGTCCCAACACATTAATACCTGAACTGGACTTGCAATTTTTTTCACACCAAACTTTTGATCTACATGCTTTGTTTATGTTTTTGGAATCTCCTCGTCAAAATCTATGAAACAATCCATGATATATGTAAAATTTTCTTTCCAAATGAAAGAATAATATTTGCTGTACTTTGAAAATCGTGGATTGATCTTAGAAACAGTTTGTGGGAAAAGAACTTCTCGTGCCTATAAACTGTGTATGATTTTGTGAGAGTACCCTTTCCTTGTCCTGGTCGTATCAACTTCTAAGGACAATCTTTTCTTCTATTTGCAATTCAATTTCTACGGAGAATGTTCTTAACAGAGTAGTCTATGCTAGGAGCTTAACTTTATCTTGATAGTTTATTAACCATTCACATCTAGTCATCATCTTTCTGTTGCTTTTTTTTTCTCTCTCTCTCAAAGAGTTACTTTGATGAGGTTGAATTATTGTGCAGGCAATCCTAGAGTTCTTCCAGAAGTTCATTGATTCAATCAGCATGGATCTGCAATTTGTCATTGACAACATTTCAGAAGAGGATACCTCAGCTCTTGGGGTTACTTGGCACTTGGGTATGATGAAGAATATAGTCTATTTTAAATTTTTTGATTCTTCCCTTCTCACGAACATTAAATTACATACA
Organism: Vaccinium myrtillus; assembly: GCA_016920895.1. NCBI lineage: Eukaryota > Viridiplantae > Streptophyta > Magnoliopsida > Ericales > Ericaceae > Vaccinium > Vaccinium myrtillus. The sequence goes on from JADGMU010000943.1 coordinate 26,762, forward strand.
AAGCAACTGACAATGGGAATGACAGAATGGAACGGAAAGCCTTTTCCTTTTAGCAAAGGGTGCAGCTTTTACAGGCTGGAGTTGGTAAATGGCAAGAGGCAAATAATGTAAGTTTACCTTCCATTTGAAAGAATTCTTTGTTAGGAGAACTTGCATGGTTTCTTCCCTGTGTCTTGCATTAGACATATTGCCTTGAACCAGATAAAATTTGGATCTTTTAACCTCTTAAGGTGGACGGTGGGATTAGGAATCCTAATTTTTAGAAGTTTTATTTTCAAGGTCATCCCAAATATCCAACCAAGCATCAGCAGAAGATATAATAATCATGGTTAGTTGATTGAGAAGGATACTATTTTAAAGTGAAAAAAGGGTTTTCAACATAGGAGCAAGAACACATGCCACATAGTACAACGGACAAAATTAAGTCGTAAGGGAACTTGTGTTGTAACTTCTAGAAGGGAGAATAGATTCATGAGGTGAGACTATAGTGGAGTTCCTAAGGCTTCTGTATGCAATGACCAGTTGACCACTTGCAAGCATTATGATGGCTGAGTTTAGATGGTACCTTTGGAGTTCAGGAGATTAAATGGAGTACTCTGGATATTAGTTCTTCTTTAATGGATATTTTGGTACCAAAGACCCCAGTAAGCCGTTTATGTCTGGTTGGTGTGCAGGGGTAGATGTGGGATTGAGATCGATAACTAGATTTTTTTGTTTGAGCGGAGATTGATAACTAGATTAAGAGGGGTAAATATATCAGCAATTGCAGTTATACATTCAATGAGGTGCAAAATGGGAAGGTAATCTTCAACATTTGTTGTAGGAGAGGATTTTTCTTTGCAGGAACCTCCTACTGGCTACTGGTGATGATGAATTTTCTTTAGAACCTCATATTTGCAATTTAACCCAGGAAGCTTGCCAGAATCTCGCTTCCATTGAGACAAAACCTCCTGGCTGCTAACATAGGTGAAACTTGCCTAGCACATATATGTGAAGAAATTAAAGGACAGTTGCAGCAAAAAAGAGAACTATACTACTTTTTATCCAAATAAAATAAAATAAAAATTTAACGGACATACTATAGAACTCATGTAGCCATGTAGGTGCTCTCAACTTTGGACTCTCTTATGTGCTATTGGAATCCCGTCCCTGCATCCCCTTCGGATAGACGGGTTAGGTCTTTCTTATTATATCACTTATCAAATTTTTTAGGACGGGGAACTGTAGGTAGAAAAAATCATTCTTGCTAACATCTTTGTACCAAAACCATTCATAATACACACACACACACACACACACACACACACACACACACACACACACACACACACATATTTGTTGATTATAGAAATGGACTATCTTTTGCTTCCATCTGGATTTGAAAACATTTAATATGCTGGAGAAGTATGTGAAATTGTTGATACTCTTATTAGAACCCACAAGTGCTCTTGTAGTGCTTTACAAACCTGACCTTCAAATTTTTTGGCCCGTCCCATGTTTTATTCATCTGTTTGACTTCCAAACCTATACAATAAAGAGTGATTCTTTTGTCATATGTCATGTGTGGTGGAAGTTGGCTATTGAGATTTGAGAGTTGAGACCTTTGAGGCAATTTCCATAGGACCCTATCGTTTTCAAAATTCACAAGGTAGAGAATGCTTGTAGAAGAGATGCATTCGATGACAGAGACATAATTTCCATGGCTCTGCAACCATCAGCTTGATGATTTTTACCTAACATGTACAAGTGCAATTTTATGTATAAACAACGATAGGAGTGATTATTTAATTGTTTGACTTTACTGGGATTGAATGCTTCTTCCACTTTTGCAGTACTATATGCTGCGTCAGAGAAGGTGTTTGCAAGAATGAATTTTTATACTTTAGTTCGTGTGATTGGTTATTCATGGAACTGACAGTAGTTGGACCTAAGTGATGGGGAACATGAAGTACTCCACGGGTCCCACGAGCTATTTGTATTTGATCTTGGAGGATAATGGTTTATGTAATCATTTTCTCTTTAGTAGTAGTTTTAGTAGTTATTTTAGGAAATATCCTTGTAAAAAATCTAGGTTATGTTTATCTTTTTGTTATCTTTTGAAGAGCATACTTAAAGGACTTTAAATCTTTCTTTTCAGTTAGTGAAATATATTTGAGTTTGATTTTGGTTTTAATATATCATTACTTCCTTAGGCACAGCCGCACAGGGATGCCTAGGGTTTTAATATTTTATCTTCCATTATTGATTTTTGTTAATTGTCCTGCATCAACTCTGGTATCATAGCAAACACCGATCCATACATCATTGTTTGGAAGTTTCGGTTTAAAACGTGTTTTTAAGGGCCTAAGCAGGAATCTCCACAAAAAAAATACCCCGAAGGGCTTGATCCGAGCAGTTTTCGATAAAAACTGTATATGAATGCTAGATCCGTATGGTAAGACCATAAGGGATCCCTTATGTGAAGATTACTCTGTGTGTGTGTGTGAATATAGATATATATATTTCATGCGCACAGTTCGGATCGCTTTGGAACCATAACCGTTGATGTAAATCCACAAACCAGACCATCTAACACGGTTTCAAATTTTTAGAAACCGGGACGTAACCACATTAGTAAAAAACCAAACCAATCCAATCGGTTTGGATTGGTTTGGACTGGATTTGCGGATTGATGATTATTTTGCTCACCCCTAAAGTTTCCTAGTAGTCATGGATGCAAAATCTGTGCAGAAAACAAGTCTTCGTGAATCATTTCAACAAATTTGCGAATTTACTAAATTAAGGGAAGCTTGATCATTGACTAATCTGAGGTTCGGTGTTCTTTAAAGCTTTAAGTGCTGCACTCACCATTCACTTATAACTAAATGACGCCTTCTATTATTTCATAAGTTCATCAAAATAATATTGCATCATGCAATCTTCGTGTGTTACAATTTGATACATTCAAACCAACTAAAATTTATGATTGGTAATGCTGCGTAAGAGAATGTGTTTGCAAGAAGAAGGCATTTTGCTTGGATGATTGGATATCCACGGAACTCTTGTACTTTGGATATAAGTCGCAGATTATTCACGAAGTTGCGAATTTGCTGACAATTTAATATAAAGTATCGCCCAAAACTAAAAAATGAATAGCCCGTTGGGTTTTTCTTGTTCCCTATCAATGTCCTTTTGATATTCAATGAATTGTGCAAGGATTTGGTTTTTTACCATTAAAGTATGAGGACTGCATGTGAATGTTCTCTAGGGTCTCATTGTTCTAAGAATTCATTTGGGTATTTCCATTTTGTTGTCATGACTTCCATAGATTATTTATTTTGTCTCCTAAATGTACAAGAGACCACCGAACTACGATTTGTGATTCATGTGAATATGTGGCACTGCTTGTTTATTCCACTTCTGCATCTTCAAATGGCAAATGTTCAGGGTAATTTCCAAAAGTTGCATTTTCTCTTCTTCCTTACATCAAGCTGTCGATCCTAACCTGTTAGTGCCCTAAAACTTGAAAGAAATCTTTTGGTGACAATCCTAGAATGTTAGTGAGTTACCTGCAGATATGTATGTACTGATTACAAGAGCACACAATGTTTTTGAAGATTCCTTTACCTGTAGTTTTTTACTTTATTCCACAGTGCTGTGTTGTTCTCCTCAGAAGGATGGAGTGCGAAGTGTAGTGAACATATAAATCCATCTTTAAACTAAATTCTCATGAATACCTTGATGTAATAATCACAGTTTTAGGTTTCACTAATAGTAGCTTTTGATAACAGTTATGGACGAGACAGCGTGGAACCTGCTATCAAGCCTGGGGAGATGGCTTTGGTATGTAACCTTTGTTATGATTTAGCCATTAATGTCTCTAGGCATCTACATGCATATATAATAATATATACCCTGCGAAAATTATAATCTTTGGTTTCCCTGTCATTTATCTTTCCCGTAAGCTCCACAAATCCATCACCTGAGTGCAGCCCCTGCAGAAATCATTTGGATATAGTTCAATTTTGAAGTTTTTTGTTTGAAAGTATATAATTGAATGGCATGGATATGCCCAAGTGAGGTTGGATAAGTTTGGTAGGTAGTCATTTGTGGCTTGTGATGGGACTTTATTAGTGAAATTTTGTTCTCCGAAAACACTATTGCTGCTTTATTGAAAAATGGATGGTTATAACTTATAAGTAGGATTCTAACTCTTTAAAAAAAAAAGAAAAAAAAAAAGAAAGAAAGAAAGAAAGAGAGAATAGGATTCTAAGAACATTGAAGAATAGTTTATGTATTCAGGGAACCTATGGTAAGATGAAAGGATATACCACAATTCCATTCATACCTTACTACCTCCATTCATGTTAATTTAGGCTTTCCCATTGTGCCTTGGACCTGAACTTTAAAATGCTGAACATCAAGGGCTTCATAAATTTTCTGGAGGCAGCACCATGGATGTGAGATTTAATGAGTGTTCTTCCTGTTGACTTCAAAAGATGGTCGGTTACTCTTTATATGCTTTTCATGTCACTCACATATGTGTGTTGCCTGTGAGGCTATCTCATGTTGTCAGTTCCAGTCTGAGACATTGATATTTTACCACTTCATTAAGGATGGCTGAACATGTTTCTGAAAATAGAAGCTACAACTTGATCTAAAAATTTGGATTTATGTCTATCAGCAAATGTTTATTTGGGTAATAGAACCATTTTCTATCCATTGATAAACATGAGAGATCTACAGGGGTATTTGTGTTCCATCTGTAAACTGTGGTTGAGACAAAGAAAGTTAATCACTGAGCATCTGTGCACAACAGGTTGATGTCGAGACAAATAGGGGGAAGTGGCTGGCAGCATTCATAGATTGCTATTTCTGTGTTAAAAAATACCTCCATTTATTTGTGTAAGCTTTACAAATTATTTCTGATGCAATAACCGTGGGAGGTGAAACTCATACCATCATTAACTAATAAAGATCCGGCAGTAGTTAAAGAGTAAATGAAAAAACCAGTTAATGAGCGAAGTATGTGGCAGCAACACTACCACTAAAGTGCTGACAAGGATGTCGTCTCGTCATCTCCACCAGAATCAACTATCCAAGTAGAAGATCACTCTGCATGACAAATGTAAACGTACAGATGAAATACTCTTGATTGCCACAAAAGGGGATGTAATGGGATGCACTTTGTTGGCACATTTGTTGTCTGATTGAACGTCTGGTCGGAACAAGGACCATCCGACCAGGAGAGTGCACAGAAGGGCTAATTTCCCAGGAAGAGCTCGTCATACGAATCACACAAGGAACATATAAACCACCACTCATTGGTTGGCGTGCACATCGAAATGATTGTGTCACGACTTGTCAACCAATCAACGAGGAGGCTGTTGGTAGAACTTACCACCTGATGTAACCAAATCTTCGCACTAAGAAGAAATGATTATAAGTAACCAAACCTGGGTTAGCCGATGGGTGTCCCATATTCTGCTACCTCCATCTTTGCCTATATACCAACATCCAAGAAAGGGGAAGGGAACGGCAGAGATTGCACACTTCATTTCCTTTACGCCCTACTCTCAACTCTTGGATGCGTGGCTGAGCTTGCTCACGTGAAGTGCATTAAAGCCAAATACCAGCCGGTGTGTCCCTGATTGGATGTTGTATTTTGCAGGAGTCGTCAACTAAGTCAAAGTCTGAGGATGGTCAAATTATCATTCCCTTGGCTGCTCCCAAACTAAGCCCTCCACCAATAATTAAATTTGTGAGGTAGCTGGATGGATAAAGTCCATGAGGGACACATCCAGAATTTGCTTGAGTGTGGACCAAAATTTATTAGCTACTACACTTGGAGGATGAGTTTGAAATGAGAGAATTTGTAGGTGACACATATACAAAATATAACTGAATGAGCCTTACTGTTATGTTGGAAAGTGTACGGGAAAATGAGTAGAGGTGAAAAAACATATTTTTGATTGCTATTGTTGTAGAATCCCTGTGTTACAGGATTCTTATGGGAATTGGTGCTATTTTGGTACATTCATACAAAGGTTAATAATTATGGCTGAAATCAATGATTTAATGTATTAAACTCTGAAATCTGTCATCTAATGTGATAGACACAAAGAAATGTTGGACCCGTGTCGAAATAAAAATGTGTTATTGCCTCATTATGGACATGAAAAAGAAGTACTGGAAATGTGTCCAAGAGTGTCGAGAAGTGTTCATATCAGAAATGTGTCATACACATCACTTTGCTTCTTAGCAAACCGATCATATAGAGGCAGTTTTCAACTGATAGGAGTGGGTATTGTAGTCCGAATGTTGGCGTGTATGTATGGACAATGTGATATCCATTCCCTATACCCAAACTCATCCAGAACCCTGCTTTATGTATATACAGCGTTTTAGACTTTGAAGCACTGACAGTCCGACACTCCTAGAGATCGCTGTATCCAAGTAGGACACTTAGGGGACATGTGACACTCCTGGGAAACGCGTGACACGTATGAGACACGCCACATGACGTGTCCATTAAGTTTTTTGATATTTTTTAGGGTGGGACATGTCAGGGGTCATGGTCGGGTGATTTTTGTAATTTTAGAAACTTTTCCAGGGATAAAATAATAATATTTATTACTCAAAAGTGTGGTATGAATCATGTGTGTATGCAAAGGCATACATTGTCGGTCATACTGATTCGATTGGAGTGCTAACCTAAATATTTGGCGGTTACAACTTACATTGTACCTTTGCATAGCTAAAACGTTAATCAAAACGAATTGCCGGTGTTCCCGTTTTTTGAGAATTTACGTGTTCCATATCTGTGTCTGTTTATCTCCCGCCGTGTCGGTGTTCATATTTGTCCTGCATAGCCTTATAGATATCTGTATTAATGATTCAATGAATATAACAAACAATCTGTATTATGATATTATGTATTTTTCTCTTGTTTTAACTTTGTACTTTTTGAACTATGTTGTTTGTGTAGGCCTGTAGCAAAGTTTCGTGAAAGCTCACAATTTGAATGGAACTTTATGGCAAACTTGGCGTTTTGGTTTACTTAAATGGACTTATGATTATATGAAACACTTGGTCAAATGGTTCGTATATGGATGCATTTGAAAACCCGATCCAAGCTGGGAGACAGTTTGGTGATTTATGTGAGATACGCATCAGAATCGGGGCGGGGTTGGGAAAAGATCCCCAATCAGGGACCAAGATGAAGTAGGGAAGGATTCCTGCTAGTAGCATTTGTGCTCTCCTGATACCAAGCAGCTTTCTTAAACATGATCCTTCCTTTAACTTCTGATTTTCCTTCTTTATAATATTGAAAAAGAAGAAATTAGGTATGCTGTAGTAAAATTAATCCACAGCGAAAATGGTCCACACTAACCCACTCATTAAGCATACAATACTGGAGTACCCCATATGCTCTTGTTATATGTAAAAATCTTACTGAAAATTATTGTCTCCCTTTACCCTTTACTCTTTAGTATCACATTCAGTTGACAAAGTCACCACCAGTATCACTAGTTGACTAAACTAAGCGCCTTTATTAACTTTTTTGTTTTCAATTGCTATAGTGGATCATTCCTTTCATTTGTTATATTGGATCATTGCTCACACGTGAGTAATTTTGGTGGTTTTTTTTTCTTTCTATAAGACAGAAGCTTTCCAAGTTTTAACCTTACTAATATGTACGTTTATGCTTAGGTTGCTATCAGAGGCGTCACATGGCTGCTGCAACGATTTCCACAGCTAGCGGATCAGCTATGACCCAAACACTTTGATTTGATTTTAAGTGACTTCCAAATATTATAGTCTTTATCAGCTTATAGTCTCTCCACGAAGCAATCTCAAGCAGACAAGAAGGTACAAAAAAATCAAAAAGAACTACAAAAGTATTTACTTCAGTATTGTAAAGACCATAGTAAATATGCGCTTTTACTGGACAATGTTGAACTAATGGCACTAGGCTGCGTAATAACTTTGGCATCTCTTGTATAGGATCGGATAAAATTGGAGTGTAATATTGGATACATTTAAGCATGATGATTGCTGTTATAATATTGTTACCAAAGTACTTGCTGCATTTGTTTTTACACTTTTCTTACCTCATTTTCTTACCTGTTGGATATGTGGACTCCTCTTTAGTATGCTGTATGCCAGTACATGTAGCACTTCTGTTGTTACCTGAATATGAAAAGTGAAAACTCTAGGACTTGTATCAATTGTGAATTAGACTTGGAGACGCTGGAAGAGGTTGGAAACTCAAATCCTGGGTTCAAGGGACTTGGGAACTCAATTCCTTTTATGGGATTTCTAAGGGCTATTCTTGAAGGGGAGTCCTTGTTTTTGCTTTCTTTTTCCGCTGAGTCCTGTGGAAATTCCGTTCTTTTAGTTGTGGTCGCTGCTGCTGTCCATCATCTAATTGCCAATGTGATACCTTTACCATTGATGACAATGTCATTGCTGAAAAATCCCAAATAACATGCACATTTGAGATGACTGTAATATGCATGAAAAATTGTTTCGTATCTTTGTCTAGCAGACTTTTACTTTACTATATTCCATTGTAACGAGTGGATTTCAGGTCCTCAATGGGTAAACTATTAGTATATTCTTTCTATTTGTATTGTGTTTCTTCCAAATAAAAAAGAAAACAAAGAAACTCCCCCTTCTCTCTATCCTTGTCTGAAAGCAGGGTCTCTGGCACCGCTCCCCCACCTCACATTCTGGCACAGATGGAGTTAGATCTGGCGACCTAGGCATCAATTCCGGCAAAGATTTTCAGCAAAGACCGAAGAAGTGCTACTATCAACGAATTTTATTTTGCGTTGCAGTATGTGCTACTTGAGCTTGAAGCTTGCATTTAGGTTTAAGTGGTGGTAATCTATTTTTGGTTTAAGTTTAAGCTTGCATTAGCTTGCATTTAGGTTTAAGTGGTGGTAATCTATTTTTGGTTTAAGTTTAAGCTTGCATTAGCTTGCATTTAGGTTTAAGTTTGCATTTAGCTTGCATTTTTTGATCTATTTTTGCATGAAATCCCTAGGCTTAGTTTGGATGGTGGCATTCTTGAGGGGGAATGAGATTGTGATACATTCTTTCCATAATTCCAACGTTTAGAAGAGATATGAACAAGAATGTGATGCCATGCTTCTATGATTCTGACGTTTGGAAGAAACATGAATAGAAATATGATTCCTGATGACATATTCAACCAGAAATCACATTCCCAAATTGAATGGAAATCTAATCTTTCTCTTACCCCATGAGAATTTTAGATTCCTTATTCAATCATTAAGAAAAGAAAATGTTGACCTTAATAAATTTTCAAAATAATTGTTTCCCGCGTAAGATTACTGAATTAATCTAAACACCGAAACAAATTTTCTCCGGGTATTTAATTCTTATAAATTTGATTCTTAGTAATCATATTCTTATTCGTACCAAAGAAAATTCCTTGGAATTTGATTCTCGATAATTATACTATTATTCCTACTCAATATTCCTGTTCCTGTTATGTAAACAAAACCTACTGTAATGGCAGTTTCAATAGTTTCTACCATTTTTTTTTTCTAAAACGTGGATATACTATTATCACATATAAACATCATGTTTGTGTAAAAATATACAATGTGCAGGCTTGTTCACTTTGGAATGATTTTGTGGTGTTGGTCATTTTTCCATGCCCGAGCCACTGCACAACTGTCATTGAAATTGCAGTCACGCACACACAATAGACGCGCTATCCAAATAAACAAATAAAAAAAACTTCGCGTACGTACGTCTTCATAGCGATTTAAAACTGTTTCGGACCGATCAATTTTAAATAAATTTCATGAATAGTTTATTTAAAATCGACGTTAATTTCTTGTGATGCATACGGTCGACGATGCATCCGTCGTTCGCATCCAAACAAACACCAATACACGTACCCGTTCCAAACAAATACACCAATACACGTACCCTGTTCACATAATACACTTAGTACGTACAAGGAACACAGCTGCACCAATCAAATTACCAGATGTGTACATTTGACCATTGTTAGCTTTTACATCATATTGATAAAACTAATCTGCAGGTGAAGACTACGACGCACCTAAACTTTTTTGTGGACATTTGTGATAACTATTCTGGCCCAAACAAAATCTTGATAGTAGTAATTTACTTTGGACCATCCGAATTTGAATTTTATTTCTATTATCACCTACTTATAAAAATTAGAATTACTACAAAAAAAAAGTAGAGATTACACCCATTTATTCATACTACAAATTTTACAAGAAAAACAGCAGTAGAAGGTCGTATTCGCGTGATTGTATTATTGATGTGTGATTGTATTATTGATGTACGTGTTTCTAAATGCATCGGTAACGCATCACCTAATGCCCAAGAATTTGAACACTAAAGAGTGCTGCACATGACAAGGCACAAAAACAAACCCACATACTAGCTCTCAAATATACTCAGTGAAACAATTTATTCGTACTACAAATTTTACAAGAAAAACAGCAGTAGAAGGTCGTATTTTTGAGTATTGCGTGATTGTATTATTGATGTACGTGTTTCTAAATGCATCGGTAACACATCACCTAATGCCCAAGAAATTGATCACTAAAGAGTGCTGCACATGACAAGGCACAAAACAACAAACATCGTTTTCATACATAGAGCAAACTAACAAAACAAGATGGACACCAAAGTACTCCATTTATTGATTGCGTCTCCCCTGGCTTGTAGCTAAACCCCAAGACCAGATATCAAAACCTCTAGGCTATATTTGTTTCATTTAAGTTAAGACTCTGCTGTTTTCTGATGTCGAGCATTTTCCTTCTCAGCAACTTCACTTCCTTGGGTCCTGTCGTACTCTTTTCATGCCCAAATCCACATTACATACAACACCACAAAAAACATAAGTATATGGAATAATTATTACTTAAGTGGAAAATGAATACAGATTTATTTTATCATAGAGAGAGAGAGAGAGAGTAGAAATTAACCAGGATGACTCTCATGGATGATTTTGGAGGCCTGGGGTTGTTCATGATCTTCTTTGGAGTTGCCACCATAAATCCCACCAAATCCTTCATCATCGCACCTAGTCCCATACCCTTCCCCAAACGAATGAGACGTCACGTCCCTGGCTTCCCAGAACAAAAAAACACAAAGCAAAGAGCGATCGAGCCAGCATAATCAGACTCCTTCAATTTTTGGTTGTACGACAAGAAACCAACATCCTTACTAATGGAAACAAACAAACGTACCCTGTTTTGGTATTTCGGTTGTTGGTCTGCAGCTGCTGTTGTTTGTCCATTTTGTGGTTGTCGTCGGCGGCCGGCTTTTGCTTGAAACTGAGCCCAGATGAGCAGTTGCTGCGACTGATTTGATAAGGAAACTGAGGTGATGAAAACAGAGTCGGTGATTGAACTCGGATTGACCTCCGCACTACTGTATTAATAAGCATAATAATAGCAATACTCCTGAAAAGATCTTTCGAGTCTGATCCGTTTGAGAGAGAGAGAGAGAGAGCAGAGGAAGCAACGAATTTGTCTGGCTCATAGGGTGGTGAATGGTGATCCTGGTCATGCTCCGATTAAAGATGCTTTGGGTTCTGATAGCTTGACACGTACAGCTTCAATGTGGACACCTGTTGGAGTTTCCAGATTTTTCGTCACCGACATTTCTCACAAAACTTTCGTTACTGGCCTGTATTTGAGTCTGGTTTCAGAGGATTTTTTTTGGTGCTGAACCGACACGTCGTAAACCCAACGGCTGAGATGGTGTCAACGCACAACCCAAAACCTCTCTTAAATTAGACGTCTGTTGTGAAATTTTACTGAACTCGCCAGAGCGCGAATCAAATTGACAATATGAAGGGAGACTTACTTTTTATGAACTAAAAAGTAAATTATTTAACAATTTAGATCAATTACATTAAACTATCCGATGGACCTGATTTTCTATCAAGCCAGTTGAATAATTATATTAAACGGAATATAATTATTTAACGGTTCTCATCATTTGTGTGCGACTTGAAAGTGAGTCTCATAAGATAACATTTGGCGAAGCGCTTGGTGTGACCCAAAGCGGCACCATTTTAGGTGCACTAGATGGTGCGGTGGAGTGCTTGCACAACAGGCCCCCTGCCTCCTTATTTTTAAGCTTAAAATTACACGTAATTTTGTAGTAGACTAAGACGGAGGGAGTATTAGTCCTTTGGATTCGTTCAGAATAAGTTGGATATCGTACATAGACCAAAGTTGCAAATATTTTGTGTAGTGGGTTGAAATATGATGCTCAAATTAAGGGACCACGGTTGGCTTAGGCCCGTCCTAAACGGAACAAAGCCCAATACCAAGCTTAAAGTGGACTGGGTCGGTGTCCGAGCTCGATATGATTGAACCGCGATGGTTTGGATCGGCATGAGCCGGCGTCTTGGCCGAGACGGCACTCATCCGGATGAGTCACCCGAGTCGGGTAAACCCGAAGTGACTCCGAGGAATCCGAGAAGCCGTTTATTATTGATGTCATGGATGATGTCATCCGAAGCGGTTACTTCTCGTGCCATGCTCATGGCAAGCCATGTGCATGTTACAACTTGCCCAACGTCACTGTGACGGCAGCCGAGCCGTTATGACACTATAACAGTCATAAACTTCAGCCTAAGTCTGTTACTTGTGTTTTCTTAGGCTACTGTGCTACATTCAAAAGTTATAGATGTTATGATCCCATCCAGAATAAAGTCTATATCTGTAGACATGCAAAGTTTGAAGAGGACAATTTTCCATTCTCTACTCTTGTCTCTTCTACTTCTGACACATCTTCTGTTTTTGGATCCTTTTTTTCCTCTCTTTCTCTCTCTCTCTCGCTCTCTCACTTCTTTTGATAATATAGTTGTTCAAGTCGCTATCACTGTGCTAGCTTCTGTTCTTGTGTCTTCTTCTATATCATCCATGTCTCTTTTGTGTCCTTCTAACGATGATTCTTCTGTTCCTTCTTCTAGTTCAGTGTCTCATACTCACATCCCATCTCATGAGTTACCTTTTTCTTCTTCTTCCTATATCTCTACTCATCCTATGCCTACCAGATCCAAATATGGAGTGTTTAAGCCTAAACATCATGTTTCTTTATTTACCTCCATTTCTCTTACTACTGAGCCTAAACACTTTCAAGAAGCTATTAAGCATACTGTTTGGCAGCAGGCCATGACTGAGGAATATGCAGCATTAGTCAAGCAAGGAACTTGGACTTTAGTGCCTCCTCCTTCACATGGTAATATCATTGGCTGCTAGTGGATCTTTAAGATCAAACACCATTTAGATGGCACAATTACTAGGTATTAAGTCAGATTAGTTGCCAATGGCAATCAACAAACAGAGGGTATGGATTTTATTGATACATTTAGTCCTGTGATTAAACAGCCAACCCTAAGGATTGTGATGAGCCTAGCTATTCATTATAAGTGGCCTCTTAAGCAGCTTGTGTCCAATGCTTTCCTTCATGGTCTCATTTTAGAGGATGTATAGATGAGGCAACCATTAGGGTACAAGGATCCTTCTAAACCTGAGTACATATGTAAGTTGACCAAGGCTCTTTATGGCCTTAGACAAGCTCCCAAAGCTTGGTATTCCATAATTTCTTCTCATCGTCTGAAACTGGGATTTGTTTCAAGCACTGCTGCTACCTCATTGTTTATTTTGCATAAGGATTTAGCTCTTACTTGAGTGTTAGTATATGTTGATGATATCATAATTACAAGAACTGGTTCTGCCTTTGTGTTTGCTCTTATTAAGTCTCCTAGCTTCCAGTTTATGTTGAAGGATTTAGGGGATTTACATTATTGTGGACACCCCAATTAGGCTCTCTATGATTCTCGAACCACGGCTCGTCGGCCTCCCCGATGATGAAAATAAGGTCAAAATGCCTCAACAATGCTTGAAATTATGCTCTTGAATACCAAATCAATCTTTGCAAATCACCCTAAAATCCCTGTACAAAACCCTTGAACATAAAAGCCATAAACCAAAAATTACCAAAAAGCCAGCAGAGCACTTGTGCGCCCCAATAGCACTAGTGCGCACCAATAGTACTTGTGCGCACCAGTTCAACTAGTGCGCACAACTGCCAACTTGTGCTCACAAGTTGACTCTTGCACACCAAGTTTGTACCAACATGTTGCAAGGGAATTTTCATCATTTTATTCGATTCTTTCTGCATGGCTAGGTGTCTATAGACCCTTAAAATCAGGAAACATGTTTTAGGGACCCTTGGGAACCTTTTGACCCTTTTTAAACCTCACTTTGATCCCCTTTAAGCATATATATACCCCTTACCATCTCCAAAAATGGGATACCAGGGATACCAGTTCTCTGACGCAGCATTGTAGCGGAAATAGACTAGATATCGTTCTAGTAGACGAATGGGTGACTAGATATCTTTCTAGTAGACGAATTGGTTAGATCTCGTTCTAACAGACGGGCTCTTGAATCCACAAGAAAAAGAAAAACACCTTGCGAACAAGGAAAATAGAGAGAACTCTAGAAATATTATTGATAGTTGATTGAATTGTTTTGAAAGGTTACATCCCTATTTATAATAAGAAAATCCTAATTCGACTAGGACTCAAACTGATTAAAGAAGAAGCAAATCCTAATTCGACTAGGACTCAAACTAATTAAAGAATAAGCAAATCCTAATTCAGCTAGACCAAGAATCCTAATAAAATTGGAAATCAAAATCAAACTGATTATGGAAATATAATAATTCTAACTTAAACGTAAATATTCCGAGTTAAAATCTTATTCTAAAGCAATACAAATAAAAATAAAGAAACTTCCATATCTTGTCCTATATCATTCCCTCTCTTAAAAAAAAACCCACCCTTGAGTTTCTAGTGCTTGAAGAAACTTGATACGTTTGATCTTGTCCGCATCAACTTTGTACTTCAAATTAATCTTCTCGAACATGAACTTGAACAATGAACTCCATGTGACTTCACCTCCAAAATATTGTAGTGTCACCTTCCGATATTTAGCAAGTCAAACACGAGAAAGATAATACCCAAAAAACGTGGAATGCTTCAACTTCTTATTTCTTTTCCAATAATTACTTATAGAAAAGTATGCTTGCGATGATCTCTTCTCTGCATGCTTCAACTCGTTAACAAGATTCACTAGACGAATATTCGGAATCTCATCAAATTGCTCCACACCAAGAAAATCCATAAAGTCAGCTTTATGTTGATGTTGCAGATTGTGTTGACCTTGAAATACTTCTGATTCTTTTACTTCCCCAAAATTTTGTGGAACTCCATGTTTAGAGTTAGTTTTATAATCATGAGGGTCAAGAGACTCAAGACATACTAGATCAACAATAGATAATTCATGTACCTTCAATTCTAAAGTTTCACCATCATTGTCTTCATTACCATGAGCCCTTTCATGATTGACATCGGCCCCTAGATCTGTGTCGGTCTTATTCTCCTCTACCTTATCCAGTTTTAGTTGGTCTCCTTGTTTTGGGAACCCAAAATCATCGTAACAATTGTGAAGCGACTGACTTGAATTTGAAGAACCTTAACTCATTTTTTTACCCTCAGAACTTGATTGACTGGAACTCTCTGACATGTTTCTTGAATAATTTGTATCCGCAACAATTTTGTTATTATACGTGGATGGATATTGTGAATCAAAATTATCTCGAAACAATCTTTTAAACTCAACCTTTCTGAGGTATTCTTGATATACCAGCTGCCCATGGTTTGATTGAAGAAATCTAGTAGCTATCAATTGTCCGGAAGGATCTCGATCGATTCGGAGTCGCCACCCGGGTTTTAGCGAATTGTCCCCGAGGAACCGAACTCGATTGACTCGTGCCTCATTCAATGGATAAGGATTACTGGCCCGTCATCACCATACTATCTTAGGTTCGGGAGCTCAGTTACGAGAGGGGAAGGGTTTTACGGCACCCCCCTCGCCCGGTTCGATGACCGGTCTCTACTTGACTTTTGTGGGATCATGGGAAATGTTTATAATTCACTTTGAACAAGTACGGGGGATGAGGGATGGGAAACCAAATAACGATGATAAACACAACAATAAGCTACGGTGTATGCTTGTGCTCCGTGAATCTACACGAGTGATGATGACAATGAATAAACATGAACTACAAATGACACTAAGAGGCAGAAGAATGACATCAGTAGACATAAGAACAAAGACTACAAACTGGAAATAACATGAACAACACAGAAAACAGGCTAAATCAATCTGATCCATCGACGGGAGCTTGAGCGCTCAAGGCTTGGGCTTGAGCGCTCAGTCTCCTCTCACCCACACATGCTCATGATACTTCAGATGATTCTGGTTTGATGAAAACAAGACTTAACCCTCATTGTTTGTCTAGAAACAACATTTAAATCACTGAACAAAATGACATAATCATATGATCATGGGTTCAAAACTAATTCATGGACCAAAATGAGGCAATCAGTAGAGAATGAATGGAGGCTCAAAGCTTTGAAACTTTGCAGAATACACAAAATGCAAAGAACAAGTTGAAATAAGAGAATGATTTGATTGGCCCAGAAGACAGTTTGAGCGCTCAAGGGGATGCAGTGAGCTCAAGCCATCTTCTGGATTTGAGTGATTCTGCAGCAAGTTACCCTCATCTGGACCAAAAATTAGTTCAACATGATATATGATGATGCATAATGTATTGAAATTTCATCAACATGAATAAAATAAACTTGAGGTATCCATGTGAGT
Organism: Vaccinium myrtillus; assembly: GCA_016920895.1. Taxonomy (NCBI): domain Eukaryota; kingdom Viridiplantae; phylum Streptophyta; class Magnoliopsida; order Ericales; family Ericaceae; genus Vaccinium; species Vaccinium myrtillus. Next base: position 43,513 of record JADGMU010000943.1, read on the forward strand.
GGAGAATGAGCATTAGACTACTCATAAGCATGATTAGAGTGAGGGGGAAGAGATCAGGTTGGCCTAGCCAAACATCAACACACACACACACACACACACACACTCCGATATTAGGTTGGCTTAGCCAAACATCAACACACGCACACACACACACACTCCAATATTAGGTTGACTTAGCCAAACATCAACACATACACACCTCATAAACTGAAAACAGAATACAGAACTGAGATAAACAAGATCCAAAGTTCAAAATTGGAGCAAGGTTTGAGCGCTCATAGTGCTATCCTCGAGCGCTCGAACCCCATTCAGGTGTTGTGAGTTTCTGTGACTTCTGATCATCCTTTGATGTTGGTGTAAACTTGAAACCTTCTGATCATTGTTAAAAGGAGTGAGATACACTGCTTGCTTCCGAAAGCTGCTTGTTTGCCATGATTTCTTCTACACTATATTTTTCAATACTTGCAATATTACCGTAAGGAAGATGTTCTATTAAGGACTCCCTCAAAGATCTCCTCCGTGAGGAACACCCCTTTTTTGATTTTCCGGACCAAATTTCGACGATCCGAACCGCTCAATGTGTTTAAAACATGTTTTCCATGGCTAACGCGAAGAATAAAAAAAAAAAATACCCGAAAGAGCTTCATCCGAGCAGTTTTTCATAATAACCGTACATATATAGTTTATCGAAAAAAGCTCGAATGAATCCCTTCTGGGTATTTTTTTTTGGACAAATCCTCGCGGTGACCCTTAAAAACACGTTTTAAATACATTGAGAGGTTCGGATCGTCGAGGTTCGACCCCGATCCATGAGGTCCGCAAATTGGGAGTTTGAGGGAGTCCTTAGTAGAACGGGACTGATTACGGTAATATTGTATTATGTGCTACTTTCATAAGATAAATAATTAATTACCATGATCTTTTTTTTTTTGGTTAGGTAACCACAAGTACAACATGGCCATCACAATATGTTCCAACTTCTAGGATATTTGATACTCATACGAGGATATATACAGAAGGCAAGATCAAGTTTTGATCAAAGTAGACACCAAATGCAAGCCCCAAGGTACAATGTAGGACCATGAAGAAAATGTGTAGTTTGAGCAATATGATTTGAAGATTCGACAAGTTTTAGTAAACCATAATTTTGTAGTATATTTGATTTGCTTCCTTTTCAATAATAGAGGAGGCAACATGATGCACTAAATTGATATACACACAAGGAACATCAACTCTTTCATTAATCAAGAAACTTAAGATCGAGCTGAGTTATTTCAAATGCACACAAAAAACAAGTTTTCTAATGAAGTTCTATCTTTTAATAGTTGTTAATTGGTTTGCCCCTTAATCTTGTTTGCAAACAACACTTTCATGAACTCGCGTTTCTATTTGAGTGACAACCATTTGTGCATGTTTAATGTCCATACAACATTCATCCATCGAGATCTATTTGAGTGACAACCATTTGTGCATGTTTAATGTCCATACAACATTCATCCATCGAGATCTGTTGACCAAAACCTAGAGTAGGAACAAGGGATTATTTATTTTATTTGTCTCTCTCTGCTGGCGTAGCTGAAACTGGTCACTTAGTTTATGGTGAATGTAATTTCGAAGGAGAAAGTATCCCACATATATAGACGCTGTCGTAGAGGTGCGTTGTGTTAGGAGTACACATTCTGTTTCGGCTGCGGTTGTGCAATCTTGGACTGTGTCGGTGGTAGGAAGCGGGTGAGGTGGTGGCGGTATCATTGTATCTGGGTTTCTTTAGCTCCCAGGATATGTGTGGAATAAAGTACGAAGGGGAGGATATAATTGTAATTTGAAGACAGCTGACAAACATCACAACTCCCTCTTTTATAAAAGGTGGTAGACAATGACGAGTTCAACAATTATTCCCAAAAGGATGATGCTCAAGGAAGGCATTATTACTCACTAATGCACTTACAAAAGCTAATTCACGATTCCAGATTCCGTGAATACACAGGCAATTATTCCAAAATACTACAGCTTCAAACAATTAATTGCAATCTCAGGTTTAAATATATCAGCTTCCACTTCTTCACCAACCCCTTCTTCATGAGCAGCAGATGTATCAATAAACACGAGCTTTGGGTGGGAATGACTCAATCTCGTCATCTAGGGTATTCATGTGGACCGGCCTGTAGTCTAGCCGAACCTTCTCATTCTCCCAAAATCTGCACATCATATTGAAAACAAGCTTTTACAGGTGAAAGAAACAATGAGGACGATAATATACTGTTGTTAAGGTGTTACAATACATGGATTCAAACTCAAAGCGGAATTGCTTATCATCCAATTCACTCTAAATGGGAAATATCATC
>JADGMU010000944.1:0-48405 GCA_016920895.1 Vaccinium myrtillus
CACCCATCTTACTTGCTGTAATTGATTCTATAGAATTTCTATTGTGGTGGATATATTCACAAAGAAGGAATTTCACTCATCACAGACTATCGAAAAGATAAACTAAGGATAATATGCTCTGTGCATTTCAGCTTCCATACAAGTAATGCAAAATTATCCAGCTTTCACAGAATAAAGCAAGGATCTGGGCATTCATACTCCTAGGCAAAAGCTAGTTTAAAGCATAGGATTTGCATGCCATTGCAAGGGCATTACTAATGCAACAGAAAATTACAAACTCATGTTCACACAGAAAATTACAAACTCTGAAAATTATTGCACTAGCAGAATCAAGATTCAGGAACTGGCCAACTGCAGAAAGCAGCACATACTGCATATTGCACTAGCATATTACAAACTCATGTTCACAAACCAAACCAAAGCAGCACATGAGTTGTTCCAGAACATATTTTCCCCTATAGAGAAAGCACATACTGTACCAGAGAGGCAGAGGCAGTAGCAGTAATCAAGATTCAGAGCCAAACAGTTCATACTTCAAGAGTTCATATTGCACTAGGCCACTAGCAGAATCACCATAACCTAGCCCACACCATAAGTCCATACTAAAATTAAACACACTAATAGTCTCTAAATTACTAGGCAGTAGCAGTACTGCAGTAGCAGCAACAAAAAGGACTCCAAGTCCATAGACTTAACAGAATCACAGATTACAAACTCCATCAAGGCATCATTTCATCACTGCAACCAAACCGGTCAAAAACTGTAAGATAAGTCAACCCGTAAGAACATGAGTGAACATTTAAAAATCCAATGAACTTTAAATGTTTTACCATTAGAGTAAACAAGAACCCCAAAGCCCAGTCGCTCTATTCCTAAGTGGTTGCATCGATCTCTGCAATTTCTGGAAAAAAAAAAAAAAAAGAGAAAAAAAAAGATGTAATACAAGACCAAGTAAATCATTAAATATGTACTAAATAAAAAAGGACAAGTTCACATTAAAAAGCACCTGGATCACATTGCTCAAGTTCTTCAACTTTATCCATAGCTTGGCGAAGAGAGATTCGAACCGTGCTTAGAAGCCAATTTTGAGTGCATACAAGTCTCTCCACCATAGCCGGTGAAAGCAAACTACATAATGGATCAAGTATGCGCCCACCCGTACTAAAGGCCGACTCAGAAGCAACGGTAGACACGGACATTGCTAATGCATCACGTGCTATTTGAGACAAGATTGGATACTTCACCGAATTCCTCTTCCACCATACCAATATATCATACTCCTCTTCCGTATCCTTCTCCTCCGCCTTCCTAGGTTCACATGGATGGATCAAATACTTTTCTACCTCCGATTCACACTCACTAGCACACTCCTCCTCCAAGAAAGTCTTAAACCGGCTAGCTAAACTCAAGCGAGGGTCATTACAATCATCATTCATCGTTGCACTTGGCATTGCCCTAGGCGCTTCAACCCTAACTTCACCTGCATTTGCATAAGCATCATACAACCTTCTCATAATTTCAGTCACACACTTCTCCATAGCTTCACCTGCTGCCTTCCCTTTGGATTCTATAATTACAAACTTCACCCACCTTAACTTCAACCGGGGATAAAGCGCCACCGCCACATAAAGTCTGATGTGATGACAGTTCGAGAGAGAGGTGAGAGACTTTCAAGTTTCAAATCTGCCATCGCAAGAGAGAGATGGAGACGTTCCTATAGATGTTCTTAAAGATATACGTTCATGTATATCTTCCTATATAGACGCCTTTCCTTTTTTTAAGGCTGAAAAATTAGAATTTTTCTTCTTTTCAGTTATGTTTAAGGGAACTTATTTATCAGTCCTGTTGCACTCTTAAACATCTAACAAGGGCACTTTCGACCATAATTCAAATTACTGGATGTGAACATAACTAGCTATGACATCAGAGATGTAAACATAAGTATAATTTTCAAACATGATGTCTAATTAAATTTCTCATTTAGTCATTTAAGTAATAAGTTATTTGATTAAAGTAAATTTATTCTATTTAAAAATGGAGTCGTTACAGGTTGCTTGTACGTAATACTATTTGAATACTTTTTCTGGAATGGTTAGTTGCAGTATTGGTATTTGAATACTTTCCTACGAATGGCTTCTTATGAATTTAGTAATTTTTAAATGGCTACATATTGTATTAGTAAGTCTTGCTTAATTTAATTTGAGAAATTTAATTAAACATCCTGTTTGAAAATTATACTTATGTTTCCATTCCTGATGTCATCGCCATCATGTAATTTGAATTATGGTCGAAAGTGTCCTTATTGAGGATGCTAGTATTCAAAATCAACAGGATGAAATCCTAAACAATTTTATGAAACAGGATGTCTAATTAATTCTTCCCTTTTTAAAAGACTTTTATTCATATATTCATTTGGTTTTAAAAATTAAATACATATTCTCATTTGGTTTTAAAGAGACCCCTTCCTATGAAGGATCCCACACTTTGCTAAAGTGTGAGACTCACCTTTCCCGATCAAATTTTGACGATCGGAACCGTTCAATGTGTTTAAAACGTGTTTTTAAGGGTCCACGCATGGAATCATAAAAAAATATGTCCGGGAAGGACTTAATCAGAACAATTTTCAATAAAAACCTTATATGTACAGTTTTATCGAAAACTGCACGGATCAAGCTCTTCCCGGTCATTATTTTTATAAATGTTTTCTTATTCTTTATTTTTTTCAAAATGTTTTGGCCCCATATCAGTAAGTTTGGATGCTTTCTCCGCACGAATTAATTTAGTTTTTGCGATTACCCGAAAAACATGGGAACAGGCATATCCATGGAATGGCGTGTAGCCCTTGTTAAATTTTTAATTTGTTAAAAAAGTATTGTGGGTCTGTTTGTAAGATTCATGTAAGGACCAAGTTCTGGAGTCCTTTGTTTTAGCAATTCCGTTTGACAAAACACACATTTACATCGAGTTGTAATTTTATTTTTTAGAGCGTCTGTTTAGGTGTGGAAATGAATCATCTCTTTATGTAATGGTTGAAAGTGCGGTAATATGTATTTTAGTGGTGAGTCGAGTAGGTTATTTTACTAGTCCAGAAGTTGCTCGAAGACTTGCTCGAGCAACCTGTCAAGCAAGTTGGTGTACACAACTCTCTACAAGTATCGATGTGCTAGGGTTTTTTTATTATCTCTCATAACTTTCAGTAGCCGCACTTTTTGGCAAGAGAGAGAAAAAAGTTTCTCGATCTTTTGAGTGATAACCTTGGAGTTTCAACACAATTGAACAATCGTACAACTAAATGTTCATCTCCAAGAAGTTCTCTACAATCTAGAAGTGATTTCTAGGGAATACTTTTGGTGGGACTCCGCAAGTATCCAAGGAAGGCTTGTGCGATTCAAGGCGTTGGCGATCAAGATCACTGGGCGCGGTGTATGTGTGACTCGGCAGGTGATACTTAGAACGTTGTGAGGATTTACTTTGTTTGGATAGGTATATCTGTAACCGCCCAATGACTATAGTGATTTTGATTCCTTTTCGTGGTTTTTTACCCATTTAGGGTTTTCCACGTATATCTCTGTGTTGTGGGATTTGACTACTTTCGTGATTCTGCTGGTAGTATTAATTAGTGATTCACACTCATACTGTTAGGGTTTTGTTACGGTTTGTTAGGGAACCCTGATTTTTCACTTGGTATCAGAGCAAGCTGCTCCTTCCGTTAGGATTTATTTTCCTAGAGCCGATCCATCATGAGTATGAATATGAATCACATGTCTAGAAATTTACCTATATTTGATGCTGATAATTTCGATTACTGGAAATCTAGAATAAAGGCTATAAGGAGATCAGTCGGAGGAGAAATTTGGGACTCGTGTATTGTGGGGTACACTCGACCCATGAAAACTGTAGAGGACAAGCTGGTTCAAAAAACTCAATCCGAGTTATCAGTCGCTGAAAAAACGTTACTTCAGGCTAATAACCGTGCACTTGATATTTTATTTTCTGCTATTGATATTAATGAGTACAGGAAAATAGCTAACTGTGAAATAGCGAAAGAGGCATGGGACATTCTGGTTACTTGTCACGAGGGAACAGACGTGGTTAAGCAGTCTAGGCTGCAAAGGCTTACTACGGAGTTTGAGACCATCAGAATGCAAGAGGAGGAGACCTTCAATCAATTTTACTCCAAGCTCATCGCTATCGTCAATAGCTGCGAGAACTTGGGTGAGCCAATTCCTTCCTTTCGTATTATTAAAAAAAAATTACGTTCCTTACCTCCTAGATTTAAAACACAAGTAACTATGCTAGAGGGTAAGAGAAAATTAAAAGAAAAATCTGTGCTTGCGACCTTAGATTGTATCGTAGATGGTGTCGCCCCAAGCGTAGGGCTAGGTATCGCGTAGCATAATAACTCGGAAGTCCGAGATCGAATCCACAGGGACCGAACGCACCAGGCGTGAGAGTTGTCTTGCAAGTATAGGTTTTCAGTCTTGAAGCGGCAAACTTAGTTTGTGATTTGTTTGGTGGAATTCTCTTGACTTTGAGAACGACTCGGAAGATTAAAAAGACTAATTAAACTAAGGCAAAGTCTAGGAGATTTTAACAACCATAACTTAGGCTAATTCGTTCCTCTCTTGTTGAGATTATGATTCTTGTAACCATTTGGCAAACATCTAGGTTGACATCGCTCCAAGCATCACACGTGAAAAGGAGAATCAACCGCTAACTATGAGAGATCAAAAAGATTAACAAACCTAGACTTTGGTACATAAAATCGATCCTAACTCTTTGAACTAGAAATGATGTTCGATAAAGTTTAGGGTTCTTGAGCCAATTAGACAAACTTTTAGATTGACATCGCCCAAAGCGTCACTCGTACCTAGGTGAATTAACCCTCGGCCACGAGAGATCAATGAGATTAACAAACCCAAATTTTGATACATAAAGATGAACCCGTGACTTTATTAAACAAGAAGTGTTTCCAATTTGGCGAGAAGAACGAATTAAACCTAAGTCATGGAGTGCTAATCACCCCATGACCGAGCCTAAGTAATCTACTCACAAAACATACTAGGAGATTTGACTAGAAATTTGAAGGAAATAAAGAACATGACATACATTCTTAAAAACTAATTTTATATGATGATCTTAACCTTGCCTACAACTTTAAACCTTAAGAAATTAACAAACAACACATAAAAGCTTGAGTTTTCAAAGGAAAAGGCTAGGAGAGGAGAGATAAGATTTAACTGGTAAAAACACGAACAAACTAGATTTATCTAAAGATCCGGAGATTACAAACACAATTAATGAAAGAGAAAATGAAATACAACTCAAGCTTACTTGAGTTCTTGAGAAATTAAAGCTTCAATCTCCTTCAACAATGGAGGAGAGAGAAGAGAGCAAAATGTGACTAAAAGTAAAGCTAAGTAAAAGTGTAAGAGATAAGAGAGAGAAAGAGGGAGAGAGAGATATATACAAATATCCTTTCTCTCTCACATAAATATTCTAAAAACAACTAAAGGTGTAAGTTTCCATAAGTGGAAAGTCCAACAAGTGGGTTAAACAACTTTTCGGGTTGCTAGGTATTGATACCTATCAATACTGGTATCAATACCTGCATTCAAAATGTTCCCTGTAAGGCCTGGGTATCGATACCCAATGTTTTGTTCAGCTTCTTCTTCAGAGGTATTGATACCTATCAATACTGGTATCAATACCTGTATCAATACTAAGGCATTTGAGGTTGCCTCTTCTTTCTTTGCCATCCATTGGCCTTGTGTGCTACCGGGCATCTTCCAAAACACTTCCGAACATCGTGCGAGCTTCGGGAAGGGGAGCACTTGGTCTTGTGAGTGCTTGTTCACTCTCGGATTCCACCGGGAGTCATTGTAAGCCTTGGACACGCCTTTAGCCTTCCGACTTGATCTTGTGCCTTCTAAACTTCCCGAGCCTTAGCCAAATTTTCATTTCTTGGCTCTCGAGACTTGATGGCGGAGTGTCATGGGGTGCTTGGTCCTTGAATTCTTGGGATGCTTCCCAAAGCGCTTCAAAACGCGCCTTATGCACTTGTTTACCCTGAAACTACCAAAAATAACACTACGCGCACATCAATCATATAAAAGCAAGATAAAGCATGTGTGTGTGAACAAAAAGAGCTAGATAAGCCCGGATATCTACAATATTGGGGGCTTATCAATCTGTTCAAGAAATAGTTGGGATTTTCCAAACTTATGAGGCTGACCTATTGCAATCTGAACCTATTCTGCCTAAAGTAAAACATTCGGAGACTTCGATTGCTTTTAAAAGTACTCAGAAAAATAAGAAACGATCATATAGTGATAGTGATGTCGATTTTGAGGGGATGAAAGCTTTTTTCAAACAATTTAAAAATAGTATGAAAAAGAAAAATGATAAAGAAAAAGGAGAATTTTCTAAAAAAATTAAAAAAGAAGGAAAAGAACCACCTGAGGGACCACAGTGTTTTGAGTGTCGTGGTTTTGGTCATTATGCCCTAGATTGTGCTAACAAAAAGAAAAAGAAGGTTTTTGTTGCTCAAACGTGGGATGATAGCGATTCTGATGAATTAAATGAAGAACAGGGTGGCGACGAAAATAATGATAGAAACTTTTTGGCTTTCGGAGTTTTCCTAAATCCTCAGGGTCTTTCCGAATCAAGTGGTTCTGATACAGATAATAGTGAGGTGGAAAGCTGTGATGATATGGATGAGATCAAAGAGGAGTACAACAAACTTCATGTTTTTAGTAAAAAATTGATGAAGGTGAATGATAAGCTTTCTGATAAGGTCAAGAGTTTAGAAACTACTTTGAATGAACGTACTCAAGAAAGGGATGAGAGAAACAAAGAAATTGAGTTTCTTCTCGAGGAAAACAAAGCTTTGACTTGCGCCAACTCTAAGGAGAAAGTAGAGGTTGACACAAAGACAAGGACCCAAGTGTTGGATCATATTCTTTCCATCCAACGACATCCTAGCAATCGTTAAGGGCTTGGTTATCATGCGACATCTTCAACTCCGCCAATTGTGAGAGAAGGGACCAACATAAAGATAAGAAGACGAATGCTAATGGCATGCAGAACAAACTCAATTCTCCCACGCCAAAGAAGCAAATGACAACAGTGGTAAACATACATCCCAAATGCAATGAGGTAAAAACTAAAGTTATTTATAATGCTAAGTCTTAAGTTTTTAGTCATGTTGTTAAATTCGTTCCTACTTGTCATTATTGCGGTATGACTTGCCATATTAGACCGCACTGTAGGAAGATGCATGAGTCATACGTTTCACATGATGCATATATATGTAGCTCATTCTTATGGTCATAATAATTTTTGTACCCACTTGCCATCATTGTGGAATTAGAGGCCATATTCGTCCTTACTGTTTTGCCCTTCATGGCTATCATAGGACTCCTCCCCGTTACCATAACATGACCAATCATAGGGAGTATTTTCAAAGGCCTAGACATAGGACACATTCGCATGCTAATTTTACAATGGTAAATCCAAAACCCATGACCATTAAAAAGACTCGTGTTGAAAAGGGAAAGCCTAGACAGATGTGGGTTTGTAAAATTGATTTGGTCTCTAATGCTGATGATGACCTTGACTCTCTAGATGATTATAGTTCATCCGGAGAGGCCGCCCTTGCCTTTTAAGGCTAGGTTTGGTTCCATAAACTAGGTTTAATTGATCATGCATATCTTAATACCTAGATTTATAGAGTTTTATAGTTTGTTTCATATTTGACTTATTTTTGTTCTTTGTGTTATTATATCAAAAAAAAAAAATTCAAAAATTTTATGTCTGTTTTATTAGTTGTTGTGTGGATTGAGCATGATAGTCTTCAGTGTGTAGTTGAATATCATTGGATTTAATGAACATTTTCATCCTTATTTTTATTGCACTTCTTTTTTTGGTATTCTCCTTGCAAGAACATTCGAATGCCAATAAACCATGAGTATCCGACATACTGTACACTTATTCATGGCTATTATGGATGGTTGACAATTAGGGGTCTTGTTCTCATAAATTTAGTCTGTATCTTGAGATTTCTTTTTGAGATTGACTCGTGGTTAGAATTCCAAATGTGATGTTGAAATCCATCCCCACTATTTTTTTTTTGTCTCCATCCCCCCCTCCAGAATTGTGAGAATGAATGACTTGAGGAAAGGGGTACCTATAGGACGAAAGTCCTAGTAGTGTGAAAGCTGCCGATGATAGTGCAAAATACAATAGAAAAAGTTATTTCCATCGGTGACGTTAGTTAAAAAATGAGAGTTTATGAAAAATGTGGTATTAGTATTGGACCACTTGCTTAGTAACCGGTTGCATTCGGCTCTATCCAGTCCGGATGGTCACGTAAAAAAGTGAGTGGGGTAAAAGAGAATACATTGTAAAATGAATAAAAATTAGTTGTTGAGGGGGAGCTCCGCAAGTACTTATCAACAAAAAATCATTGAGGACCTAGCTTGGTTTGTTTTCTTGAGGGGGAGTCATCCTGATACTCCTATTGTTCATGAGAATATGTGTCCTAAATTGAGTTAATCTGATATCTATGCCATGGATGCACACACATACTTTCCTCACATGTCGTTGATCATGGTGTGTTATATTTCTTCTGCCTTGCATGGCGTTATATCATCAAGTTGTGTCTTAAAACTTGGATGTCTTATTCATCTCATCTCATGATATAATACTTGTGCTAAAACATTCTCATGCTCTTATCTTCAAAAATTTTAAATCTTTTAGCGTTGAGTTTAATAATGTTTTATTGAGTTTTACGTGTTTTTCGCTCTTTATTCCGCTATTGAATTTAGCCATCATGTTATTTACGATAATATTTGTGCTTCACTTAAATATCTTATCTTGGTTGCCTCTATTGGTCACTAATCTCTTAATTATTTGGTCGCTAATCTCTTATTTATTTGATTATCTTCCATCCACATTTATTAATTTATTGTTTATTGTTTATCCTATTCACCGTTTGTCATTCCATGTCAACAAGGGGGCGAATGATAAACCGGGGGGGGGATTGTAAGGACCAAGTTTCCAAGTCCTTTGTTTTAGCAATTCCGTTTGACAAAACACACATTTGCATCGAGTTGTAATTTTATTTTCTAGAGTGTCTGTTTAGGTGTGGAAATGAATCATCTCTTTATGTAATGGTTGAAAGTGCGGTAATATGTATTTTAGTGGCGAGTTGTGTAGATTATTTTACTAGTCCAGAAGTTGCTCGAAGACTTGCTCGAGCAACCTGTCAAGCAAGTTGGGTGCACACAACTCTCTACAAGTATCGATGTGCTGTGGTTTTTTTTTTACTATCTCTCATAACTTTCAGTAGCCGCACTTTTTGGCAAGAGAGAGAAAAAAGTTTCTTGATCTTTTGAGTGATAACCTTGGAGTTTCAACACAATTGAACAATCGTACAACTAAATGTTCATCTCCAAGTAGTTCTCTACAATCTAGAAGTGATTTCTAGGGAATACTTTTGGTGGGACTCCGAAAGTATCCAAGGAAGGCTTGTGCGATTCAATGCGTTGGTGATCAAGATTACTGGGCGCGGTGTATGTGTGACTCGGGAGGTGATACTTAGAACGTTGTGAGGATTTACTTTGTTTGGATAGGTATATTTGTAATTGCACAATGACTATAGTGATTTTGATTCCTTTCCGTGGTTTTTTACCCATTTAGGGTTTTCCACGTATATCTATGTGTTGTGGGATTTGACTGCTTTCGTGATTCTGCTGATAGTATTAATTAGTGATTCACACTCATATTGTTAGGGTTTTTTACGGTTTGTTAGGGAACCCTGATTTTTCAATTCAACTAAAATTAAAATTAAAAAACTATTTTATGAAAGTGGTTCTTATTAAAAAAATGATATGAAATTCCTTTATTATCTTAATATAAAGTTGGGTCTTAGGAGATTTTATTATGATTAAATTGTTTTTAGCAAATAAATTATTTTTTTAATGAAGAAAGACACCGGTAAATCTAGTGCATATTTTTGTCACTAGATAGCACAAATGAAACAGTAAAAAAAAAAAAAAGATAGCATAAATGAACTAATGGGTATCATGATGTTGCACATAATTTATGTATTTTTAGCACCAATTTAGTTTGCACATAATATCTTTATTTTTAGCACATATTTTTTTTTATTTCTAGCAAATAATTTCTTTATATTTGCACCAACTTAGTTGACATGGGTTAAGAAAATGAGAAAGAAAAGGAGACAAGAGAGCAACGCATTTTAGATTAAAAATTCTCTTGTGCATAATTTTTTACTTTGTACTAATGAATGTTTTAATTTGTTGTTTAAGTTATTAAATACTTAAAAATTATTAATATTATTTATCCTCTAAAAAATAAAGCTAATGCATGTATGGGAGTTGGGTCTACTTTTAAGAGTTGATAACATGTGAGTTCAATGTTCAATCAATTTTCTTTGGCTTGTTAGTGGAAGGAAAAAAAAAATCAAAAGAGAAAGAAACTATAAAAAAAACTTTTTTTTCCAGTGGAGTTATTTGTTATAATTATAATCCTCAAGGGAGGTCAATGGAAGGGTAAAAATGTAATTTCGCTTTGCGTTTTCCATTAACAGAAGTTATCTAACAAGACTAACAGGGGAGGTTAGTGCAATTTCAAAAACCTGAGGGGAGGTTTTTGTCATTGTCATAAATCTCGGGGGAGGTAAATGAAACTAATTTACCCAATTCTTTCTGGACATGTTCTCTTATGAAAAGAATCCCTTTTTATCTTCTTCCTCAACCATTTCATTATGGAAATTAGTTTGGATCCATTCCAAATACTGAGGAGAGAGAAATATAAACTCAGACGTACAGGTAAGCACGGATCGAATTGGCGCGGTTTTGTGGTGAATCAATAACAAAATCATCTCTAACGGATGCAAGATTTTGAGATTCAAACAAATCTGGGCTATGCATAGAACCAAACTAATTCAAACCATCAGACTACGGTTCAATTTAGCTTTCAAGCCGCAGTTTGCTTTAAATTGAGATAACTTGTAAAAATTATATAGGGTGAAAACCATATCATGGTTGAGTTTGTTATTATCAAATGCTCCATCATAATAACAGTATCAATTACATGTGATGTAAATTTCTGTTCGGTTCAGTATGGAATTGAAATAGTGAGTCCATGAGATAAATCCGCAAACTAAACCATTTAAAGAACGTTTTTCGTGACAGAGTTCTATAGTCTTCAAGATAAGGAAAGATTCTAGGAAAATATTTATTACGGTAAAAATGCAGAAATATTTATGCATAATTTGGATGTACCAAAAACAAATTTATGCAAAATTTGGACCTTAATGTGATATGAGGTGGGCCGTGGGCCTTCTTGTAAGGCGAGAAAATTGTGAGGCCTACAGCAAATATATTACACCAACCGAAGGGTTGAGGTGGGATGCATCATTGAAGGGGGAAAAAGAACAAGAGAAATGGCATTTGTTTTTCGGTGAAATGCTGGATATAAGTTTTTTTTTTTCTCGGCCACAAAATTTATTAGAAGTTGACAAAAGATTGTGGGTATCCGGAATACCCCTCCTCCGCAATACCTCTCCGGATGCCCCTCTGAGGCACCTCTTCCACATCACCTCCTCCAAGGTGACCTTCGAGGTACCTCTCCCACAGATGCTTCATCCGAGGTACCTCTCTGAGACACCTCTCACCTCTACAGACTTAACTTAATTAGGCTCTCGTGAGCCTGACGACTCTTCACAAGACCCTAGGTCGGGAGCAGGGCCTGGGTACCTGCTCGGGACCTAAGGAGGTATTGGCTTGGAGGCTAGAGCGAAGGGATTGTCAAGACCCACCTCCACGAGGTGAGATCCATGACCGGTCATAGAGAGAGAGAGACTCGCCTACGTCATCGACATCTGACAGGAAATCTCTGCAACATCCCGACTGATACGCAGATATAAGGAGCCTGTATCATACCTACCTACTGGCCATGATACAGGCATCCATATATCACCTACCTGTACCTCTGAGAGTCTGAACATAAGAACCACATTCTGATCATAGTATTCAAAGAGAAACTGGACTCAACTGCACTCCGATATGCATTAATGAGAGAGAGATGCTTCCTTGCCCTCCAATACCTCAAGGCTCCTATATAAAAGACTTAGCGGAACATTCAAGACAGACATTCAATACACACCTACCACTACCACTCCCACTCCATACTACCATCTCTCTCTCTCTCTCTCTCTCTCTCTCTCTCTAAGACTGCCCTAAGCTCTCTCCTTCTCCACCTCTGGTGGTCTCGAGCATCATTGTAGCACCTACCATATACCTCAGGTACTCTTCCCACCCCTTACACCCACAAAGATACATCGAGGAAAAGAAACGATAGCCAACCACCAGAACAAGGATATGTCAAGACAATATATCTAGTGAGAAACTAAATGTAAAGCCAACAAAAGGAAAGGAAGAAAAATGGAAGAGGTAGCATATCCAGATTTATGGTCAGGATTTGAAAAAAAAAGTTGATTTTTTTAAGGGGAGAGGCCCATTATAGTAGCTTGCTATTGGAGTCTCTCGAGCGTTGCCTTGGTGTTACATTGCTGCCTTGGCCTGACGTACCCTATCGGCTATCCCAAATAAAGAATATTTTATTTAAGATACAATTGTAATGGCCCGAATTTTCGGTCCATTTTATTTTAAGGTAAATTTCACCTACCTCCCCTGAGGTTTCTGACAATTACAGGGACTTCCCCTAAGGTTTCTGAAATTTCACTGACCTCCCTTACTTTTGAAAATAAATGTCACATACCTCCCCTCCGTTAGAAAAGCTAACGGAAAATGCTGATATCACCCCCACCTCACTCTCCTCTTTTTATTTTAAATCTTAAAATGTTTATAATTTTTGTTTTACATATTCATTTTTTAATGAAATTTATATATTTAAAATCTACCCGAAAAGATCTATAAAATGAGATCCATATTAAATGTGAAATTATGAAAAAATAAAATCTTAATTTTCAATGTGAATTATCGTGCTACATAATTTAAATTTTTCAATGTTTAACTCAAAATTTTAAACCTCAAAATTCTTACAACTTTTTTTGTAAGGTTCTGAGTTCGACTCGTATGGAGTGGAGGTTAACCCTTGTAGTTTACTAACATCTAAGAGCTAACTCTATTGATGAATATCGAATGGCAAAAAAAATATGACAATATAATTAAAATTTGCATTGAAAATTTAAAATTTTATTGGGATAAAGTCACCATTAAATAGAAAAATGGACTTGCAAATTTAGCATGTTCATTTAATTAAGAATATATTTGAAAAAAACAAAATTGTTAAACAAGAAGATTTTTTGATGTTTCGTACTCCCTCTGTTCCAAATTGTTTGCCCCCCTTTTGGGAGTGCATGCATTTTGCACTAAAAAAAAATAACGTGTTTATGAGAACTTTTTTTAAAAAAGAATTACACCAATTTTTTCTTCTCAATAAGATCTTTAAATTGGTATAAAGTTTGTTGAAAAAAATTAATACTTGTACATTATTTTTTGTGTGTAAAATGCACGCATTCCCAAAAGGGGCAAACAATTTGGAACGGAGGGAGTACAATTTTTGCGTAAAATTTTGACTTACACATTGAAAATAATTTAAATTATGTAACATTATAATTAAAATTCACATTGAAAAAATAAGATTTTATTTTTTCATAATTTCACATTGAATATGGATCTCAATTTATAAATCTTTTCGAGTAGATTTTAAATATATAAATTTCATAAAAAGTGAATATATAATACAAAAGTTATAAGCATTTTAAGATTTAAAATAAAAAGAGGAGAGTGAGGTGGGGGTGACATCAGCGTTTTCCGTTAGCTTTTCTAACGGAAGTTAACGGAGGGGAGGTATGTGACATTTATTTTCAATAGTAGGGGAGGTCAGTTGAATTTCAGAAATCTTAGGGGAGGTCCCTGTAATTGTCAGAAACCTCAGGGGAGGTAGGTGAAATTTACCCACCCTTTATTTTATTATTATTATTTTCGAAGTAAGTCGTTATATTTTTACTATAATTATTACGACTTATTTTGTTTATTAAATGTGATTATTTATTCCTAGTTATGTTTTGATGATTTATCTAAGCTACGTTTAGGACCCTAATTATCTATGTTCCTACCCTTTTAACCCTAACTTCATTACACTACTAATATATGAGTATTATACTTATATATACACACACATGCATACATATGATACACACACACACATTTTATTCATGCATATATACCTATATATACACATAAATGTATAAGACCATATACATCCTCTCTCCACTCCCACGCTCAACCTATTACCTCCACCCACCAAAACCAACACCACACACCACCCAAAGGTCTGATTTTTCAGACCTTTCCCTCACCTCTCCTCTGCCATTTACCTCTCCTATCAACACCTCACTTCCCCATGTGGTTTACACCACCATTGCACTCCACCCTACCTTTCCCTACACTCCACCACCATGTCCTTTTCCCTCTATAAACCCATCACCCATTCCCCTCCTCATTACTAGAGATTCTGGAAAAGAAGAAGAAAGAAGAAGGAGAAGAAGAGAAAAGAGAAGAGAGAGATCACCACCACCATTTCCATTTTCATCCATATCACGTACCCCTTTTTACAGCCGATTTTCTCAGAGTTATAATCGTTTTTAGTATTCGATTTCTAAATGAAAGTTGTAGAGAACGTCGAGTACTTCGATTTCGGTATAAGAATCACCCAAAATGGTTTAGAAATGACTCCAATATCCTTGCCCGAAATTCTATTGGAATACGTTGTTTCTATTTCCAGACAACTCTCTGCCCCTCTGTAAATCTTCATTTTTCTCCTTGTTCCAATCGTTTTTAAGTTTACATTTCTTCACCAACGTTGTAGAGGGTTTGAAGCTCTTGTATTTAGACACAAGAATCACCCAAATTGGTTGAGTTTTGAGTGAGATATAGCCATCCAAAGTTCAGTAAAAATCTCTGGTAAATTTTCCGACAGCTCACTGATTTTTCACAAATCGCCATCTTTCTCGTTGTAAAAGCAGATTTTGGGTTTAGGTTCCTTCACCAAGATTGTAGAGAACTTCGAGAGCTTAATTTTAGACACAAGAATCACATGAAACGGTTGATGTTTGAACCCGGTAGAACATCTCAAAGTTTCTGTTTGAAATTAGATTTTTCTTCGTCAACAAAAAACTCTACCGGATTCCACCACCGAGCTTTTCGTCTCGATCAAGGTAGAAACCTCTTATCCATTAACCCTAAGTATATTTAGTAGCCTTAGACTTGATATTGGGGCTTGCAATGAGCCCGAACGAAACGAAACCAAAAGATGAAAATGGGTGAGAAACCCACCAAACCAATTAGGCCGTAAGGCTTGATGATGGTTAAATTTGATTTTTTTAACAAGTGATGATGTGCATGGTTATGTTGTTTGGCTGATTACTCATGTCCAATACGATTTGTTTGTTTTCATAATTAAAGTTAATAATATTGATGTTTGTTTTGATGTACTCTATTCATTTAATTGATAAACTTGGAGTTAAATTTCATTAGGCTTGGTAAAGGATAAATTTTGTGTTACGTGAATTATTTGAATGTTATTGATTGAGGTCTCATTTTATTCTCTATTGACTATTGTAAACTTAAGGTGATATATTGTTGAATTGTAGATTGGAAAAATAGGTTTCGGGGTTGTACTTACGTAGTAGATCACATAGACGTTTCTAAGTTAAAAGAAACCGGAAAGTAAGGAGAATGTGTGGTCAGCGGAGCCAAAGCCTGGTCAACCGAAAGGTCCCAATTATCGGGTCAGCGGAACCAGAGCCTTGCCAACCGAAAAGTCCACCAGGAATTGAGTGTGGTCAGTGGAGTCAAAGCCTGGTCAGTTGAAAGGTCCCAATTATCGGGCCAGTGGAACCAGAGCCTCGCCAGTCGAAAAGTCCACCAGGAAATTAAGTCGTGGTCAGCAGAGCCAAAGCCTGGTCAATCGAAAGGTCCCAATTATTGGGTCAGCGGATCCAGAGCCTTGCCAGCCGAAAAGTCCACTAGGAATTGTGTATATCAGTTTTGAATTGGAGGGACGTTCCTAAGGTTTATAATCTATGAGAACACTTAAGTTAAAAAGAAGATAAGGAAATCAGATGCTTGTTACTTATTTATGTACTCCTTAATATGAACTGTTGATGAATTGTAATGTAAGGGTTAGTGGGTAGGAGTTAGCTACTGAGTGTCAAAACTCATGGTGCTGTGTGCCCTGGCGTTTCATGCCAGGTGCCGAAGAGGGAAGAGGAGGACATTGCAACAAGTATCAAGACCCTGTAGCCAATCAGGGAACATATGGGGAGTGGGACCTCAACCTAGAAATGTAAAAGGCTCTGTAATCGCCTAACTTTTGTGTTGGACAAATGTAATTTAACTTTTCGACAAGTACTGTTTCTTATTGTATCAGACTAAAGTACTTGTCTATTTATGTTATTCCGCTGCTTATTAAGAAAACCCTATTATGAAATGAATCTTTTTTGATATCTTGTTTTAATTAACGTGTCCGGAAATCGGGGCGTTACAACATGGTATCAGAGCTCTAGGTTCAAACCCTCGGCCTTGGTAGATTGGGTAGATCACTTTCCGAGAACGTGAACTGGATAGTAATACTCTCTATTGTTTATGTTACTTTATGATATTCTACTTGAGTCTAACTTATAAGTACTTACTAACGGTCGTCCGACTTAGACTCCGAGTGTGTACCGTGAGAAAACATAATTTCTGCATGCTGGCTAGCAAATAAGTTGACTGTACGTGGTATTTCTTGTATACGTTGGTGTGGATAAAATCATTATTATATTTACTAGTTCGTGAAATTTTCATTATTTCTAAAGCTTATGTTCTGATTAAGCATGAAAAAGTAGAACCCCCTCTTAACATAATTTTCGAATTGAAGATGGTTGAGACGAGAAACGGAATCCACACCAATCTCAATAACGGTGGGCCCCAGAATGTGTGGAACATAGACATCAACACACAATCGAACGGCCAAACCCGTGGCCAAACTAACGGTACCGGCAATGGAGTGCCAGACCTTACCCAGTTGCTTTAGGCAGTAGCAGCCGCCGCCGCCAATTTGGTCCCACAACCTAACCAGCAAGTTCCCTTATGCCATCAGATGAACATGAGCCAAATGCTTGACATCTTCTGTAAGCGCGGGCCTCCAATCTTCTATGGAGAGCCAGACCCCGCGATTGCTGAGATGAGGCTTAAGCAGATCATAAAACTACTGGAGGTTCTCAATGTTGAGGATGCGGGCGATCACATTGCTCTAGCTTCCTTCCAACTACAAGGAGAAACAAATCATTGGTGGGATTTACTCAAGACCATCCAGAATGTGGAGGCGATGACATGAAAGAACTTTGAGGACACCTTTAATGGCAAGTACTTCCCGGCCCCAGTCAAGCAGGCCATGATTCAAGAGTTCCTGGATCTCAAGCAAGGAAGTCGCAACGTGATTCAATATGCGACACGCTTTGAAGAACTGGCCCGACACGCGGGAGACGTTGTGAAGACGGATGAGGCTAAGGCCGGGAGGTTTGAATGGGGACTGGACGCTACAATCAGAGGGATAGTAATGTCCCACGACTTTCGAACCTACACACAAGTAGTTAAATGTGCGCTAATGATTGAGAGGGAATCTTTGGATTCAAAAGGGAAAGGCAAAACAGGAGGTCCCAGTGCTGGAGGACCAATCCGAAGCAACAACAATCAGAATAGCAACAATCTAGGGTATATTGCACCAAAGCCCTACGCTCAAAATAGCGCTCAACCCCAACAACCCAATCAACCCTGGAGGAACAACCACCAAGGACAGAACCGCAACAATGGACCAATAATGTGCTACAACTGAAATGAAATGGGTCACATCAAGAACAACTGTTCACACCCAAAGAACAATGGAACCAATAATTATGGGAACCAACATCAATATCCGATGAAGCAGATTGGGTATGGAAACCAGAACCAGGGTGGGCCAAATCAACAGAGGTCAAACTCGAATCAGTAGCAGAACCGCCAGTACTAGAACAATGGAAATGGTCATGGTACAAATCAAGAACAGGGAGGTAGGATTTTTGCTCTCCAGGCTGACAATGACGAGCAGAACCCATCTATGATACGAGGTACACTTATACTATTTAGTACTTGTGTACAAGCATTATTTTAATTCTGGAGCATTGCACTTTTTATACATATTGCACGAACCAGAATGGGAGCCCTAAAGAATATCTATCAAAGTGATCTCAGTTGTCGGGGCAAGATCTCTGTAAGTCTCCTACGTAAACAGTGCGAGCTAGAAGTCTCTAGTCTACACTTTGACCTAGACCTGCGAGTTATAGAAAGGGTCGATTGGAACTTATTTTTCTGAAGAGATTGACAATTCACTCACCTTGCTGCTATAGACTGCTATCAAGAGACAGTGACTGCTAGTCTTCAGTTGGAATGTGTTTCAATTTTTTTTAAGGGGGATAGACGAGCCCTGATCGATAGCGACTCGCCATTCAAGCTAACGTGAAGAATTATCATAATGACTCCAATGTCGCATTCTGAATTGTGAAAAGGAAGTACACATTCGGTTAGTCAAGATTCCCTAGCAATATTGAGAAAAGTGAGTCAACCTGAAGACGACAAGCATCAATTCACTTTAACCGTACGAATGCCCAAATTTCGAGGACTAAATTGTTTTAAGGGGGATAGGTTGTAATGGCCCGAATTTTCGGTCTATTTTATTTTATTATTATTATTTTCGAAGTAAGTCGTTATATTTTTACTATAATTATTACGATTTATTTTGTTTATTAAATGTGATTATTTATTCCTAGTTACATTTTGATGATTTATCTAAGCTACGGTTAGGACCCTAATTATCTATGTTCCTACCCTTTTATCCCTAACTTCATTACACTACTAATATATGAGTATTATACTTATATATACACACACATGCATACATATGATACACACACACACATTTTATTCATGCATATATACTTTTACACACTAGTGGTTTTGTCACGTGCTTTGCACTTGATACATTATGTTGTTCGGAGCGAGCTCAGTAAAATCAGTGTTATGTTGTTCTTCGCACTAACTTGGTGTTCCAGCAATTTTGAACTTCTATTTTCTTAAGGTTATTGAAAGATTGATGTGTACTATTGTTGTTCTAGAGGGTAATACGGTAATCAAGAATAGTAACGTGCAACCGTTGAAATTATTTATAGTGTTTTTAAGGACCGAGAATTCGATAATGGTAATGATACAAAAATCCGTCAGATGTGAAAGTTAAAAAAACCAAGAAGGGAACCAACTTAGGACCAAGTTTGCGATGTTGAAAACAAATTTCAATGATTCAGCAATTATAGTACCAATTTTATGAACTTAGAACACTATTTCCGGTAGTTTCACCAATGAAAACACTGTTTCAATAGTTCCCAAACCAATTCCAGTAATTTTGAAAACCATCTTCAGCACTTCCAACACTCAAAACAACCAGTTTCAACAATTCCAACAACGAATTGACCAATTTCAACAACTGGAAAATGAGATAAGTTGCAATTTTAGCAATTTAAATGAAGTTGTGGAAGTTCCAAGTAGTTGCAAAAAGCAGCCGGCACTTTCAGTATTGAAAATTAGAATTTCATACGTGGCAATGCATAACATAGTAGTTCCTAACAGAACATGGTACCACAACAGTTATGCAGCATAAGTACATAAATCCAGTTTTGTACCAGAAATCCAATGTCGTTTTAGCGAAAAAAAAACCATAGGAACATTGTTAGAGGGAAAGACACACCAATTGAAATGAACCACACCAACAGTTTGATGATTCCCAACATGCCAATATAAGATTTGTCTTCAGTTTTCTTTGCTGAAGCCTCAATCAAGAAACAAAGTAGAGTGTGTCATACATATACCTAGGCAAAAGATTTGCCAAGACAATAAGATAACTCATTAAGTGATCCAAAAGCATACATAGAACATAAAAATGTAAACGGGAAGGCAAGAAAAATGAAGAGCACAAGGGAATGTGAGCATAGATCTTTACCTACTGGTTAGAGTTTTATTGTACACGATCATGGTAACGCTCCTATAATATACACAAGGAATTTAGATCAGTACAATACTTAGTGAGGGTATGTTAAAAATAGGAAATGAGGTGCGCCAAACAAGGAATCACTTACCAGGTGAGGTAGTAAAGAAGTTGCTGATGTTTGGGTTACAATGAGACTTGGAAGAAGGCACAATCGTTCTCGAACAAGAAACTTTTTCTTGAAGTTACCTTGAGATAAAGGCATCAAGCTAGTCTTATTACCATGTCTACATATATGAAGACAACGTTTGGACCTGTGATCCTATTTGTTAGATAAAACCAAGTGTGAATAATTCACCATTAAATACACAATAAATGAACCAGGAGAAAAATTTATACAAACTACACCTATTGACATAGTGCTTTTAATGCTAGAATCCATCCAGAATATCAAATTGTTATTTGAAGTATACACTACGAAACTATTCCTATTTGTATAACTAATGCAAATAGGCAATTGTTGTTTATGAAGTATGCAATTGTAGCTCTCCTTTGTTAGAAATAATTAAGCTTGACAGACTTGTAATGCACCCAAGACATTTCCATTCAAGTCATTACCAAAATTGGGTGAGAATTTCATTTCAATCAAAAGACCACCAAATATTTGAGAAAGTTATGAGAAACACAAGCCTACTTAATAGCATTAAACATTTTACTATACAGTACAAAAGAGAATTAGCCCGAGAAAGAGAAAAATGAATAGTTTTCATATCAATATAGATTTTCAATGGCTAGAGATAAAGAAAATTATTATACTTAGTCCTTTTGTTGGTCTTTTCTAATTGTCTTTAGTTGTTTTTTAGTTTTGGCTTAATTATTTTTTTAACCCAAAATAAATGAAAGCTATGACCACTTAAAAGGTTCGATGACCTTTTAGCTTTGAGGTTTGTAGCATTATTTGTGAGGAAGGGAGAGAAAAGTTAAGCCTCCTTGGCATTTTTTACTCGGTTACCTTGAAGAATGGAGAGGGGTGGAGCCTTTAATCATGGAGATCGATTTTTGTATTCTTTGGTACGTTTGAGGCCCAAGTCGAAACAACCTTATTCTTGCTTGTGGTTAAAGTCTATGTTTTTACCTGTTGCAACAAAAAGAGATGTTAGTTTGACCAAAATTCTTACATTTGCACACATGTGTCGGTTATCATACTCATACTCATGAGTAGAGGTGTCAAACAGGCTCGTCGTGCCGTGCCGTGCCGCTTTTCTTCCATGCCAACCGTGCCCGTGCCGTGCCGTGGCCGTTTACTTAATCGTGCCATGCCGTGCCGTGCCCATTTTTAGTCGTGCCGTGCCGTGCCATTTTTCTTCATTCGTGCCGTGCCGTGCCGTTTTGTAACCGTGTCATGCCGTGCCGGCCCATTTACTTAATCGTGCCATGTCGTGTCCGCCCACTTACTTAATCGTGCCGTGTCGGCCCATTTAATTAATTTCTTTGCGAGAGAGAGAGAGAGAGAGAGAGAGAGAGAGAGAGAGAGAGAGAGAGAGAGAGAGAGAGAGATGCAAAACTAGGTTGCATTTTTTCATTCAAACAAAAAATGCAAGTCTCAAACATTAAATCTTACAACTTTATTCCGAATAAAAAAAAGTACCAAAAAAATACAACCTACAACTACAAACCTAAAACAACAATTACAAATAAGTATAAAAATGTTGAAATTGGCCTTGCACACTAGTTTCTTGAATCTTCGGGCCTTCAACGATTTTTTGAATCTTCGAACCTGTCATTCAATAACTTATTCCAAAACAACAATCAACTGAAAAAGTAAAAAAATATATATGCAACAATTAAAGAATGGCTCAGATACTCTGTAGGGTTGCAACATTAGTTGCCAAATTGACCTTCTAATGTTGTCCCGCCTATAACTTATTCCAAAACAACAATCAACGTGTATCATCATAGCCAATAAAACATGCATAATAGCATAAATAGGGTTTCAACATTAGTTGCCAAATTGACCTTCTAATGTTGTCCCGCCTATAACTTATTCCAAAATAGCAATCAACATGTATCATCATAGCCAATAAAACATGCATAATAGCATAAATAGGGTGCAACATAAGTTGCCAAAATGAGCCTAGCGTGCACACACGTATGGCAACAACACACATGCACAATTTAGCATAACAAACTGCCCAAGTTTCACACAAATGCCCAGATTTCACACAAAACTGCGCAGATTGCACACACAAACTACCCAAATTGCACAAAACTGCCCAGATTACACACAAAACTGCCGAGATTGCGCAAACATGCCCAGATTTTGCACAAAACTACCCAGATTTTGCACAAAACTGCCCAGAATTCACCGGAATTCACACAAAGCGCATTCAGTTACATTGCACAAAGCGCGAATTCACACAAAGCGCCGCGAATTCACACACAAAGCGCCAGATTGCACAAAGCGCGGATTGCACACAAACCGCCAGATTGCACATATACCGCCGAGAATTCACACAAGCGCCGAGAATTCACAAGCGCCCATAATTCACACAAACCGCCAGATTACACACAACCTTGCCAGATTGCACACAAACATGCCCAGATTGCACAAAACTGCCCAGAATTCACCCAAACTGCCCAGATTGCACACAAACTGCCCAGATTGTACAGATCTCACAGGGCTCAGGTTTCTCAATTCATCATTGCCCCAAACTGAATTTGGTTAATTAAAAACTAATACACAAGTGCAATGAAAACATTAACTTAGGCTCAACAAAATCATCATTGCCCAATACTAAAGTGCAATCTGGGCAGTTTGTGTGTGCAATCTGGGTAGGCTCAGTACTTTGAACAAGGGAATACATGGGCTCAGTCATTATCAAGGAATCATAAGCGAATAAACTGGCTGCAATTTAGTTGCCCTGCCAGGAATCATAAGCGAATAAACAAAGTAACATCACAGCCCAAAAAATCACAAGTAAATAAGTAATGGGCTCAATTCATCATTGCCCTAAGAAACCAGTCACCACCAGTCACCACAACCCCAATCGATAACCCTAAATCACCATTCACCAGCCACACACACACACACACATCCACAATCCAGTAACCAAATGCCCAGAAAACTGTAACCATATCTTGCAATAGAGAGAACACTAACAACTATAGAACATGTCACAATATCACAACACAATTGGGCTCAGATCTATATAGAAATGCACATGAATGCAACATTAAGCTGCCATTAAGACCTTCATAAGTTGCCACACAATCACTTAAGTTTGTTTTAACTTATTATCGTCATAGCCCATAAATAATAGCACAATGCAAGTATGCAAGTGCAACTTTATGTTGCCATTAAGGCCTTCATAAGTTGCAAACTTGCACACCAACAACTTTACACACACCACTTGGTTACAGTTTTCTGGGCATTTGGTTACATAGCAAGAGTAAGATAGCACCTGGAATGCAACATAAAGTTGCAGCAGTATTAGCTTCCTCAAAATCTTTTGAGAAGTCAGATATAAACAGTCCCTAAGGACTATCTATATCAGAATTCTCAAAATAATCTCTGAACTCATCTTTAGACTCGCACTTCTTAATTCCAAGATGTGCATCCTCCCAATCTTTCAAGCATATCAAACAATCCAAAATGTTCGCAGCTAGCCGGCTTCTCTTCTCATCCAACACTCTATTACCTGCACTAAAAGTAGATTCAGAAGCAACTGAAGAGACAGGAGGTGTTAGTACATCACGTGCCATAATTGAAAGAATGGGAAATGTTCTTTCATTTCTTTTCCACCAAGCTAAGATATCCAATTTTTCTGGGTTGTCTAGAGTTGTAAGACAATCCATATCTAAATACAAAGAAAGTTCGGTGCGTGAAACTACACTTCTTCCTCTACTTGAAAGCAAAGACCAAGATGGGTCATTGCTACTTGTAGAAGATGGTGAAGGAGCAACATTAACAGTATGGCTTGCAAATTTAGACTCATATGAAGCATATATAGATCTCACAAGTAATGTCACATCAGAAGTAGAAGTAGAAGGTAATGTAATATCTAAATTACTAGCAATCTCATCTAAGAGCAAGACAGCACCTTCTATCTTAATCCTTGGGTCCATTACTGCAGCTATAATAAATATTTTAGGCATGTCCTCAAAATATTTTTTGAATTTTGTTTCCATATCTAAAATTGCATCTACAAAATGTGCTCTATATCTGTATTGAAAAAAGTTGAGACTAATATTATACAAGTTATTGAGCACAAGACAAGAAGTAGGATAATAAGAACCAAAACAAGCACAAGTAGCAGCATAAAAAACCTTTAAAAACTTCATATACTCGAATGCAATGTTCCAATCAGCTTGAGTTAAAGTACAATCACCATACTTCGCATTGACATAAGAAGTAATAATATCAACATGTTTCACACAAGATTTTAACATAAGATATGTCGAATTCCAACGAGTTTTCACATCAGTTTTCATTTTCCTTGGTTTCACATTGAAACTAGCACACAACCCTTCAAATTCTTGGGTCCTAGGTTGGGAAGTAGATATAAAAAGAATCGCATCTCTAATTTTATCTATTTGTGCTCCTATATGTTTCAAATCATCTTGCACAACTAAATTAATGATATGGCATACACATCGCATATGAAAAAATGTACCAGCATGAGGAGTAGACAAATTTCGTTGGAATAAATCAATAGCAGCAGTATTAGCAGTATGGTTATTAAATGTAATACTAAAAACTTAATCAACAATATCATACTCCCTAAAAACACCATTTATACATTGAAAAATCTGATTAGCATTATGAGGATACTCCATCAAACGGAAAGCAATGATTTTTTTATGCAAAATCCAACTAGTATCTATATAATGAGCAGTCAGAGCAATATAACCAAGATTATTGTTACCACTCCACAAATCAGAAGTAAAAGAGATTGTACTACCAATTTGACTAATTTCAGTAATCAAATTTTTACGGACTTCAATAAAAGCTTTCAAACAATCAGCTGTAGTAGTATTTCTAGAAACTTTAGAAAAAGCAGGATTTACACTAGTTTGCATGAAATGTTCAAATCTAATATTATCACCAAAAGTGAATGGCTGCTCCGCTGCAGCTACATAAAGGGCCAATCCATGTCTCATTTTAGGTTTTGAGTATACGAAATTACAAACAGCAGAGCCACAACTATCACCACCAACTACGCCAATTTCCTCTTTATGTTTCTTCTTAAGATGACTCTCAATATGCCCTGTGCCACCACTACTACCGCAAGAATAATGGTTTGAACAATAATTACACACACCTCTCATTCCTATATCAACCCCTTCTTTGGTTTTGTAATGTTCGTCAATTTTGGCATGATTCCATACACATGAAGTGCGACCCCTTTTCGCGCCAGTATGTTGTGTAGATGTCAAACTTGAACCTATTGGTCCAAGTCCAACAGTGTTTGAAGCGGCTTCACCTATGGAACTAAGTCCATGTGGTGGTGAAAATACAGGAATATGTGGTAGTGGATCTTGTGACTCATCAGAGTCTGAATTAGGGCCGTTTGGGCCATGTGTAAAGTCTATATGAATTTGTGCCATAATAAACACAACACAAAACACAAAGAATCACAGAGTAACAACACAGATAACAAATAATCACAGACTAACAGCTCAGAAAACAAACAAATAATCACAGAGTAAGCATAGTAAACAAATAATCACAGAAACAAACTCAAAAGAGAGAGAGAGAGAGAGAGAGAGAGAGAGAGAGAGAGAGAGAGAGAGAGAGAGAGAGGGAGAGAGATCTTGTTACCGAGCACTGAACCAACAGCACAGAAGCATTGATTTAGGGTTTCGATTTGGGGTTGTAGTGGTGTGGTAGTGACTGGTGATTTAGGGTTCCGATTTGGGGTTGTGGTGGTGGTGATCTAGGGTTTCGATTTGGGGTTGTGGTGGTGTGGTTGTGACTGGTGATTTGGGGTTGTAATGGTGTGGTGGTGACAGGTGATGTAGGGTTTCGATTTGGGGTTGTGGTCGTGGTGATTTAGGGTTTCGATTTGGGGTTGTGGTGGTGTGGTGGTGACTGGTGATTCAGGGTTTCGATCTGGGGTTGTGGTGATGGTGGTGGTGACTGTCGGTGACTAGTGGTAGCTGTCGGTGACTGGTGGTGACTGCTGATGATTTAGGGGTTCGATCTGGGGTTGTGGTCGTGTAGTGGTTAGGGTTTTGATTTTGGGCGTATGGTGGTTAGGGTTTCGATTTGGACTGGTGGTGGTGACTGGTGGTGGTGGTGGTGACTGTGGTGGTGGTGGTGGTGGTGGTGCTGGTGGTGGTGATGACTGGTGGTGGTGATGATTGTGGTGACTGCTGGTGGTTGTGGTGACTGCTGGTGGTCACTGTGGATGAAGAGAGAGAGAGAAAGAGAGAGAGAGAGAGAGCTGTTTTAGATTAGGGTGTGTATAACATTATATTTATAGTAAGTATAGTATCCAATGTGGTGAGACACACATCCCATCTATGAACCCAACGGTAAAATTTGCCGTAAAATTGTACTACGCGAGGGTTTTTAGAGTCTTTTTCTTCGAATCGGAACCATCTACATTTTGCATGGGAGTGATTATATCCTCT
This sequence comes from Vaccinium myrtillus, assembly GCA_016920895.1. Lineage (NCBI taxonomy): Eukaryota > Viridiplantae > Streptophyta > Magnoliopsida > Ericales > Ericaceae > Vaccinium > Vaccinium myrtillus. Next base: position 26,749 of record JADGMU010000944.1, read on the forward strand.
TTGCAAAAAATCAAGTAAATTAATTATCACTAAGTACCTGATCGAATCAGACAAAATTTTGGTTTACAATAAATCGACGTCCCGATTAAAAGGCTTTGAATACCCGATAGACTTCAAATTTGGCGAGAGTGATTAAAAAAGCAATACAAACAATTTGAACGGTTTGGATCGTCATAATTATGTTGAGATCGCGTGTCTAGCGTACATTACCATATAGCATAGCATCTTAATTCATAACCAAGTTAGTTCGATGTATATGATCAAAAAGTACGTGCAGACTCGATTTCTCGAATGTTCGATCTAAACTGTTACAATTTCATATCTTATCAATTCTATCATTTTTCCCGAAAACGGTGGCTATCAAATGTCGGCAACCATCTGATCGGATCAAATTCGGTGCATTTAAGAGCAATAATGTCCTATAATGCATGACTCGACGACCATCAGAGCAGTTTTTTTCGTATTGGAACCGTCTAGATTGCAAGTGGGAGTGATTATATCCTCCATGCAAAAAATGAAGTGATTTAACTATCGTTACGTATTTGATCGAAGGACACAAATTGTTGGTTGATAATAAATCAACGTCCCTGATGAAAGGGCTTTCAATACCCGATGGACTTCAAATTTGGCGAGAGTGATTAAAATAGCAAAACAAACAAAGTGAACGGTGTGGATCGCCATAAATGTGTTGCGATCGTGTGGCTAATGCATAATATAATCAAAATTTTATACAAAACAATATAACATATTAATAATTTAACATATTATGTTCAATTTTGACCTATCAATTCAAAAATCAAATATTTCATTTTAATTATTAAAAATTATTTTTCATTTTTTCTTCATTTTCAAATAAAATTTAATTTATGTTATAAATATTTTTTCAAAATTTATATTTTTGTTATCAAAATTTAATTTTTATTTCACCCCTAAGTTTTTTCATTTATGTTATTCAAAAATTCAATTTTAATTTCCCTCATTTTTTCCTTATTATGGCATTTGGCAACTTAATTTATTTAATAAAATTATATTTTTGATTTATTATGTATTTATTTATTTTTGCGAAGTTCATTTATTCAATTAAAATGTATTCACATATTTCAAATTTATTTTTATTTTCCCTCATTTTTTTTTCTTCTTATTATGGCAAGTCCATTTATTAAATTCTAATTATTATTCATAAATTCATTTTTAATTTCCATCTTTTTTGTTTTCATTATCATGGCATTTGGCAACTTCATTTATTTAACAAAAATGTATTTTTTATTTATTATGTATTTATTTATTTTTCTAAAGTCCATTTATTTAATGAAAACTTATTCAAAATTCAACTCTCTCTCTCTCTCTCTCTCCCCGTGATATATTGCGTAATTATAAATAATTAATTTTCACCTATCAATTCAAAAATCAAAAATTTCACTTTTATTATTCAAAAATGCATTTTTTATTTTCCCTCATTTTTTGAAATAAAATAAAATTTATTTTTCCTCATTTGAAATAAAATTTATTTTTCATTTTAATTTTATTTTTCATTTTATTTTCCCTCATTCTTTTCGTTATTATACCATGCCGTGCCCTTTACACTTCCTTTGCCGTTCGTGCCTTCACACTACCCGTGCCGTGTCGTGTCGTGCCGTGCCGTGCCATGTCGGGCCAACTACCGTGTCGTGCTCGGCCAGGCGTGTCGTGCCGTGTCGTAAAAGCCAACTACCGTGTCGTACCCACCCATTTCCATGCCCGTGCACGTGCCCCTCACACCGCCGTGCCGTGCCGTGCCCAACTTTTACCGTGCCCGTGCCGGATTTTTTCGTGCCGGGCCGGCAAGGCCCATTTGACACCTCTACTCATAAGGAAAACAAAAGATTTATTCTTTTTATTTGCTACTTTTTGTTAGAAGCAATGACCCCTTGTAGTTTTAATTTTTTTTCAAAAAAATCTTTACTATGTCATTTTCCTTCTGGATGTTATGCTAAAGTCTTAAAACAAAAGTAGTAAATAAACGTGACACTGTTTACTTCTCTAATGTAGCAAAACTCGCCAATATTGGTTTGTGAGAATGTAGCAGTACTCCAACCTTGCTTGTTTTGGAAAATAACAGGTAGAATAGAAGTTTTTATAGGTCCTTGCACATTTACATTACTAAACAAAGGCTAAGTAACTAAGGAACAAATCATGAGATTAATGCACTAAGCAACAAAGGAAAAATAAGGGAAAAAACATCTTATTAAATAGAGATGCTTGATCCAGTTAAAAAAAAAACAGAGAGGGACGCTTGATAAATGGAGTGACTTAAAAGAAAGAACATTTGACAATTGACATGCTTTCTGGTGCACAGCAAAAGTTAACATAAGATATGGATCATCATCAGTAGGATCAAATCATGTCAGCATTGAGGACTCTCAATTTATTAAGGGATCCTCTTCCACCACAACGTGGCCCTGTTGGCGAAGCCCCAAGTTTACTGGTACTTTGATACATGAAATCTTAGCGAGAAGGTGAAACACACGCAAGCAAACAACAGTTAACTTTCACTTGGACAATATTACAAACACCTTACATGCAAGAATGCAAGAGAGAACAACATTGCAGTTGTCTATAATGAAACAAATGAAATCCAAATAAAGGGGATGTGAAATGAAGGACTTACGGAATTAGAAACGAAATTGCATTTGGTAGTTTATTCATCACTTGCTGCCATGACCGTCATTGTTGAGGACGACATGTAGAGTTGGGGGAGCATAGGATTTTGTTGAAATTGCACTCATCCAGGCGGTTGGCTTCTATGTCTGCCGGTGATGCAATTTTTGAGGGATTGATTTGACAAAACGTTGTTGGTGTTTGCGTGTTGAAAGGGATGTTGGGGTGGCTTATAGGCAATATTTCGTTTTGTACGAGCGGGGAGTTGGGAGTTTCTGTTGGTTTGGTTTTGGATTTGGGCGTCGTTTCGACATGGCCATTAGCAGAAACGGTGGGAACTGAGCAGCGTTTTTTTTTTTTTTTTTTTTGTAATTGGGCGCGTGTCTTTTGCAGTTTTGAGGAGGGGTATTTTTGGTAGATGAAATTGTGGGAAACACTTTTAGTGTTTCACACTTTTTAAAGTAGTAGTAGATAAATGTATAAGACCATAAACGTCCTCTCTCCACTCCCACACTCAACCCACCAAAATCAACACCGCACACCACCCAAAGGTCTGATTTTTCAGGCCTTTCCCACACCTCTCCTCTACCATTTACCTCTCGCATCACTCTCCTATCAACACCTCACTTCCCCATGTGGTTTACACCACCATTGCACTCCACCCTACCTTTCCCTACACTCCACCACCATGTCCTTTTCCCTCTATAAACCCATCACCCATTCCCCTCCTCATTACTAGAGATTCTGGAAAAGAGGAAGAAAGAAGGAGAAGAAGAGAAAAAGAGAAGAGAGAGAGATCACCACCACCACTTCCATTTTCGTCCATATCACGTACCCCTTTTTACAGCCGATTTTATCAGAGTTACAATCGTTTTTAGTATTCGACTTCTAAATGAAAGTTGTAGAGGACGTCGAGTGCTTCGATTTCAATATAAGAATCACCCAAAACGGTTTAGAAATGACCCCAATATCCTTGCCCGAAATTCCTTTGGAATACGTTGTTTCTATTTCCAGACAGCTCTCTGCCCCTCTGTAAATCTTCATTTTTCTCCTTGTTCCAATCGTTTTTAAGTTTACATTTCTTCACCAACGTTGTAGAGGGTTTGAATCTCTTGTATTTAGACACAATAATCACCCAAATCGGTTGAGTTTTGAGTGAGATATAGCTATCCAAAGTTCAGTAAAAATCTCTGGTAAATTTCCCGACAGCTCACTGACCTTTCACAAATCGCCATCTTTCTCGTTGTTAAAGAGGATTTCGGGTTTAGGTTCCTTCACGAAGATTGTAGAGCACTTTGAGAGTTTCATTTTAGACACAAGAATGACATGAAACGGTTCAGGTTTGAACCAGGTAGCACAACTCAAAGTTTCTGTTTGAAATTGAATTTTTCTTCGTCAACAAAAAACTCTACTGTATTCCACCATCGAGCTTTTCGTCTCGATCAAGGTAGAAACCTCTTATCCATTAACCTTAAGTATATTTAGTAGCCTTAGACTTGATATTGGGGCTTGCAATGAGGCCGAACGAAATGAAACCAAAAGATGAAAATGGGTCGAGAAACCCACCAAATCAATTATGGTCGTAAGGCTTGATGATGGTTAAATTTAATTTGTTTACAAGTGATGATGTGCATGGTTATGTTTGGCTGATTACTCATGTCCAACAAGATTTGTTTTGTTTTCATAATTAAAGTTAATAATATTATGTTTGTTTTGATGTACTCTATTGATTTAATTGATAAACTTGGACTTAAATTTCATTAGGCTTGGTAAATGATAAATTTTGTGATACGTGAATTATTTGAATGTTATTGATTGAAGTCTCATTTTATTCTCTATTGACTACTGTAAACTTAAGGTGATAAATTGTTGAATTGTAGATTGGAAAAATAGGTTTCGGGGTTGTACTTACGTAGTAGATCACATAGGCATTTCTAAGTTAGAAGAAACCGGAAAGTAAGGAGAATGTGTAGCAGAGCCAAAGCCTGGTCAACCGAAAGGTCCCCAATTATCGAATCAGCAGAACCAGAGCCTCGCCAACCGAAAAGTCCACCAGGAATTGAGTGTGGTCAGCGGAGCCAAAGCCTAGTCAGCCGAAATGTCCCAATTATCGGGTCAGCGGAACTAGAGCCTCGCTAGCCGAAAAGTCCACCAGGAAATTAAGTCGTGGTTAGCGGAGCCAAAGCCTGGTCAATCGAAAGGTCCCAATTATTGGGTCAGCGTTACTAGAACCTCGCCAGCCGAAAAGTCCTATAGGAATTGTATATATCAGTTTTGAATTGGAGGGCCGTTCCTAAGGTTTATAATCTATGAGAACACTTAAGTTAAAAAGAAGATAAGGAAACCAGATGCTTGTTACTTATTTATGCACTCCTTGATATGAACTGTTGATGAATTGTAATGTAAGGGTTAGTGGGTAGGAGTTAGCTACTGAGTGTCAAAACTCATGGTGCTGTGTGCCCTAACGTTTCATGCCAGGTACCGAAGAGGGAAGATGAGGACCTTGCAACAAGTATCAAGACCCTGCAGCCAATCAGGGAACTTATGGAGAGTGGAACCTCAACCTACTAGGGATGGCAATTTCCCCAAACCCAATGGATACCCGCCCCACCCCGGCTATTTGGAGGCGGATATTATTCGATTTTTCATCCAATAGGAGCGGGTATGGTAGAACTTAAAGACTCTCCGATTGAAAATGGAGCGGATATGATTTTGTGACACCCGTCTCCAAATACCCGTACCCGCCCCGTTTCAAATTGTATACATATTTTTATGAATATTGTATGTATATGTGCGGGCATATAATAGTATATAATGTAAATGTATGTATGTATATATATAAGTATGCATATTGGTATAATTTATGTATATTGTTCCGAATTAAAACTATATATGGTAAGTGTTAAAAAAAGTTTAATGATGGTAGTTTTTAAAATTGTATATAATCTTGGTAGACTATTATTTCTTTGCAACTTTATATTCTATTCTATTTTAAATGGTTGTTTTTGTCAGTATAGGACACATAAATTAGATCTTATCATCTTTTTTTTGTTTTTTTTCTTCAACTAGTTTGGATATGGATTTACCCGAATATACCCGATCCCCAATGAGAGGCGGGTATGGTGGATTGTCCACTATCCCTTTTGGGTATGGAGGTGGGGATGGGGAAGAACTTCCCAATTGGGGATCGGGGGTAGAATAGGGTCCCCCGATCCATACCCTACCCGTTACCATCCCTACAACCTACAAATGTAATTTAACTTTCCGACAAGTACTGTTTCTTATTGTATCAGACTAAAGTACTTTTCTATTTATGTTACTCCGCTGTTTATTAAGAAAACCTTATTATTAAATGAATCTTTTTAGATCTCTTGTTTTAATTAACGTGTCCGAAAATCGGGGCCTTACAACAATTCTTTTGTTAAATAACGAATCGAGCTTATATATTTTCTACAAATTAAACTGCTAAAATTTCAAACTAATTTTATTTAAGGTACAATTCTACTCTTACAGCCTATGGTGTTTGAGTCTTTGAGATTGACTATCGTGGACCAAGACAATTTTTGAACCAAGCTTAAATAATTCATTACTCGGTTTGCTTACCCCGTTTTCCAGCTCTACTTCCGGCGGGTCAAATTAAAGAATCTTTCTCCTAGTTCAATTATCTGTGATTGCAGGCGTCTTTTGGAGCTTTGCCAAGCAACTGGTCAAGGAAACCAGCGTGCAGATATGCTCGCAAAATTTACATTTCAGTTAACTAATTTTATTTACAGTCCAGCTACGCGTACAGACGCAAAATACACGAATGCATCTTAATCGTTCATTTCAACAAATCAACGTTCCGGATTTTAAACATTCTTTGACCGGTCTGAGTTAATTAACTCTTACCGGTCAAAAGTAAAAGGCTAATCCGGACCGTTTATGCTTAGTTTTTGGATAACATCATGAGTTAAAAAAATAATACTAATAAACTGCAAAGTATTGCCTAGTAATTTTGTTTTATTTATGTTTCTTCAGTTCAACATCCTAAGTATTCTTGTTGCAATAATCTGTAGGGGTTAAATACGCAAAGGACCGTTTATGCTTAGTTTTTTATATAACATCAACCCCCGCCCTGAATAATTTAGAAGTATTGTTTATTTGTTTATGTCAACAAAAATCTAACCTTCTTACCAAAATGTGAACTCCATTAATGTCAATTTGTCAAAGACATCATGCACAAATTACATGGAAAGCTCTCTTAAGAAAACTGAACACAGTGAACATGTTATTAAAGTGCGCGTAAACTGGTCCGGACCATTCAGTTATCAAAAAAAGAAAAGAAAAGGTGAACATGTTGCGTAATTTAATGCATCAAGAATCACTATATAAAGACTTGTCTTCGGATTTCGGAAGGAAAAATGCTGTAGTCAATGAATTGCGATTATACGCCGTTTAATCTGAACTTTACTAATGCAGTTCTTTGAGCATTTTTGGGCGAGAAGTCCGGTGCTAGGTTGAAAAAACAACTGTTTTGTGTGATTTCTATAATACCTTCAGCGTAGCATTTTTAATTATACCACCTTTTGACTTCGGACTTTTTTTTTTTTGCAGAAGCTTTATGCTTCATCCAAAAAAGACTGTCGAAAAACTATAGGTTCATCCCAAGACTAGAAAATTTATCTAAATCAGTTAAAACATGGATTATATGAGATAAGTGGAAAAGATACAGAAAATTGCAGGAAAAGTGAATATATGTATGTGTGTGTGTTTTGCTTGTGAGTTTTTATTGGGCGAGATGTCCGGTGTCATGTTGAAACTATTGTCCTTTCAGGATTGCAATAGTAAGGGCGGAGCCAGAATTTTTGTGAGCAATGGAGTAGATTTTCAGAGCTGGTACGTTTTTGCTGTCATATTTGCTTCCACTCAACCAACCCAATCCGTTGCAACTTGTAATGTTGATTGGATCCCTATTATAGTCTTATATCAAAATATAATTTTTTTGCAATCATATGAACCGATATTCGATCGATGTAAATTTTGACGTGGTTGTAGTTCTCAACGAGTTCTAAAAATCAAAGAATTCAAGATATATTTTTTTTTTTATGATTGGCTCAAAATGAGCTCATGATGAAGTTGCCTAAACTGATCCACATCGTTACACTTTCGGTGGATTTGATTACTAGTTTTTTTTTTTTTTTTTGTAAGAATATTATATATACACTGATTAAATGAAACCAAGATGAAGGCATCACAAGATTCATAACGCATAAAAACATCTTAATTATGTTGGCACCCAATTACGCAACAATCATAATATCATATGCCATTTGGACTCAAACAATACAAATGGTTAATATATAAGACATCAACCAAAAGTAGAAATTGGCAGAACAGTACACATCCTTAAGCAGCTAAAAACAATCCAATAGATCCAAAAAGTTGAAGAAACCAGAATCAAGTCAGTGATGGAATCCCCAATGATGAAGTTGGGTATTGTGGACGGTGCCACGGAAAAATATTTTGTTTTTGTTAATGATTTTTAGAAAACAATTTTTTTAGAAAAATGATTTCAGAGTTGTCACCCGGATTTTTATTTTTGAAAATGGATTTACTACCCGAGAAACGCTAAAAATGATTAGGAAAAATAATGACTCTTGCGCCGATAATTTTGGAAAATGATTTGGTCTACGAAAAATAAGGAATTTTGGGTTCGGGAGCCAGGTTACGAGTGGGAAAGGTTTTTAAAGCACCCCGCTCGCCTAATTTTAAAAATGGTCTTTACTCAGTGCTTACGGTATTTTTAGAAAAATACTCTAATCGGTAACAATAATTGACGAAAATAAATTAAGATATTAAGGAAAAACTAATTTAAGAAAAATCAGTAAAAGAAACATTGCAGTGGTAATAGCCGCACGCCATTCATTTGTTTGCAAGGCAAAATTTCGTGGTAAACTCATGTTTGAATTAACAGATTCATGCAACACCATTGGTAAGGAGTGTACCCAGTTCGATTAAAACCTGATTTTTGATTGACCAATATTAATTAACCAAGGAGTTTTGATCGTGGGAAAAATGTTTCTATGCAAGGATCTGCTGTACGGCAGTGATGCACTACGGTGCGGCAGTGCGAAAAAAATTGTTTTATTTTTTGTAAAAACATGTTGTCATACAGACCCCAAAACAATATAGGTGATCATTTTGGGAGCTAGGAAGAGCCTCCCCTCACGTTGGCAAGGCCATGATTATCGCATTAAAAGTTCTACCTTTTGCGAGCAAACTTTTTCCGAGAGATCTTTGGACGTACGAACGCCTTGCTTTCGAACGACTGGAAACCGAACTTTGGAGAGTAAGGGCGTGGTTTTGTTGGGGTGCAGACAACCTTCAGCAGTACCGGGGGATACCGGGTGGTGGGGGCGGGAGCCCCCACGGGACACAAGTGTCCCGCAGTCCGGAGTGTGACTCCGGACTGAAGCGAAAATGATATTTGAGGTACCATTTCATTCGTTCGCTTTTGGAGGATGGGGATTTGTTGCTAGAGAAGATTTTGGGGGACAAGAATCCGGCAGATATGTTGACCAAGCCTGTTACTGTTGAGAAACTGAAGTTTAGCCTTCATGCTTGAAGAGATGATGGGCCTGGAGCCACACCAAGAGGGGTCAGATGACTACGTCCATATTGATTGAGATTAGTTGAGGTTTGCAGTTGTTTGTTTGCTGATGCTTCGGTTATCTTCAAGTGGGAGTTTTTTGGGGTGCAAACAACTTTCAGCATACCCGGGGGGGGGGGTGTGTGACTCCGGACTGTAGCGAAAACGATATTTGAGGGACCTCGGTGTGTAATTTTGGCCATAGGCCCGACGTAATTATTTCGCTGTTAGTGTGTAATTAGGGTTATTAGTTTTTTAGAGAAAAACAGAGGGGGGCGAGAGAAAACGCAAATCTCAGAGAGATTGTGAGAATACTTGTACTCTTGATTTCGATTTCATAGTGGACTGGTGTGGCTCCCGTGGTTTTTCCTCGCGTTGAGGTTTTCCACGTATATCTGTTTCTCATTTTTCTTTCCGTTTTTCATTACGCACGATTACTTGTTTTTGTTCTGTGATTCATTGTTTCCAAGATCCGTAGGGGTGTTGTGGGGTTGCGAAAATCCTAACAACTGGTATCAGAGCCGCGGTTGCGGTAGGGTTTGTTCGACAGGTTAGGGTTTACTCTCGTTCGGGCAGGCTAGGGTTTCAGTGGGAGCTATGGGTTCGGAAGAAGGGAAATCGAAGATCGATAAGTTTGATGGGTCAGACTTTGCATTTTGGAAAACGTAGATAGAGGACTATCTATATCAGAAGGATCTTTACCGGCCGTTGGAGGGTAAAGAAAATGGGAAGAAAGCTGAAGAGAGCGACGATAATTGGAATTTTCTTGACAGAAAGGCGTTAGGGGTTATTCGCCTGTCTCTTTTCAAGTCAGTCACACACAACATATTGAAGAAGAAAACGACGGAGGAACTTATGGAAGCGCTGAAGAAGATGTATGAGCAACCGTCTACTGCGAATAAGGTACATCTTATGAAAAAACTTTTCAACCTGTCTATGGCAGAAGGGGTTTCCTTTATGTCACATCTCAGTGAGTTCAATACGATTGTTGATCAACTTACGTCTGTCGATATCGAGTTTGATGATGAGGTTCAAGCCTTGTTAATTGTCTCGGTTGCGATAGGATAGGCATCAGTTTTATTCTGCGATCGATGGTCGGCGGGGAAAAAGAAGTTAAAAGCGAGTGAGATTTTTAGTTTGATTCGAGTGAGGAGGTCAAGAAATTCGATTAATGATTCGAGTTCAGTTCGGGTTCAGCCTAAGTTTTGAGTAGCGAGAGGCGAAGCCGCCAGTAAGGGTGGTCAGAATCAGAACAGGAATAGGTCAAAATTGAAGAGTAGTAAGGGAAATAGGGCTAAATCTCAGGTTCGGACCATTAAAGGTGAATGTTGGAATTGTGGTCAGATAGGCCATATGTCACAGGCTTGCAAAGCACCGAAGAAGAATAACGGTTGGCAGGAGGCTCACGTTGTGCATGATGCACTTGTTCTTGCTATGAACAGCAACGTCGAATCGTGGGTGATTGATTCGGGTGCCTCATTCCACATCACTGCTAACAGGGAGGTTCTGCAGAACTATGTAGCAGGGGATTTTGGGAAAGTATACTTGGGAGATGATGAGCCTTGCAGTATTGTGGGAAGAGGTGATGTTCAGATTGTGACGCAGGGGTACAGATGGTGTCTGAAAGATGTCAGGCACGTTCCAAATTTGAAGAGGAATCTTGTTTCGGTTGGACAGCTTACAACAGCAGGTTATACTTCGACATTCACAGGGGACACATGGAAAGTCTGCAACGGTACCATGGTGGAGGCTAAAGGCAAGAAAATTTGTACATTTTACTTGACTTCACATGGTAGCGATACACTTGCTGTTGCAGACAGCAAAGAGAGTTCAAATCTGTGGCACAAAAGACTAGGGCATATGAGTGAGAAGGGAATGAAGGTTTTGCAGGAAAATGGGAAGCTACCGGGGTTAGAGTCAGTGGATATTGACATCTGTGAGGATTGCATCTTCGGAAAACAAAAACGGGTTAGCTTTCAGAAAGGCGGCATGCCTCCCAGGGCTCAAAATCTAGAGTTTGTCCATACAGATGTTTGTGGTCTAGCTACTATGTCTTCGTTTGACGATTCTTATTACTACGTTACCTTTGTCGATGATCACTCGAGAAAGGTATGAGTATACTTCATGAAGTATACGTCAGATGTCTTTGAAGTCTTCAAGAAGTGGAAAGCCTTGGTTGAGAACGAGACAAATTTGAAAGTGAAGAGGTTGAGGTCTGATAATGGTGGAGAGTATGAGTTGGGGGAGTTTAAGAGACCCTGCGGTCTATTTGGGATTCGATTAGAAAGGACACCTCCAGGGACTCCGCAGCTTAATGGCATTGCAGAGAGGATGAACATGACCTTGACTGAGCGTTCAAGGAGCATGCAGATACACGCAGGGTTGCCCAAGACGTTTTGGGCAGATGGAGTTAGCACAACATCATATTTGATCAATCATGGGCCATCAGTTCCGCTGAACTTTGGCATACCAGAGGAGGTTTGGAGTGGTAAGAAGGTAAATCTTTCACATTTACGTGTTTTTGGTTGCGTGTCCTATGTGCATATTAGCGATCAAGACAGGGATAAACTTGATGCTAAATTACAGAAGTGTACTTTCATTGGGTATGGCTGTGATGAGTTTGGTTACCGATTGTGGGATTACAATAACAGGAAGGTAATCAGAAGCAGGGATGTTGTATTCGATGAGAGGATCATGTACAAGGACATGGACAGTAAACAGAGCAGCGGGAGTACCATTTCGGATGGGGATACGTCTGAGTACTTTTGGTTGGATGATCTTCCAGTTGACAGTGGGGTTGAGCAGAGGTCTGGTCAGGTAAAAGAGAGAGCTTTCGATGAGACAATTTCAGATGAGGTAGCTCTAGAGATATGGACTGGTTCAACGGTCAAAAAGTTGAGAAGGTCAGCCAGAGTACCCAAGCCGAATCCGAAATACATTTCTTCGCTAGATTACTTGCTTTTGACGGATAGTGGAGAACCAGAGTGCTATGATGAGGTTTTGCAGGTTCTCGAGTCAGCTAAGTGGAAGACTGCGATGCAGGAAGAGATGGATTCTCTTCATTCCAACGATACTTGGCAATTAGCTCAGCTTCCAGAGGGAAAGAAAGCCTTCCAGAACAAATAGGTTTATCGACTTAAGCAGAAGAGTGATGGCAAGAAAAGGTATAAGGCAAGATTGGTTGTAAAGGGCTTCCAACAGAAAGAGGGGATCGATTATACAGAGATATTTTCGCCAGTTGTGAAGATGGCCACTATCAGAGTGGTGTTGAGTTTGGTAGCTGCTGAGAATCTCTACGTTGAGTAGTTAGATGTTAAAACTGTTTTTCTTCACGGGGACTTGGATGAAGAAATCTACATGAAGCAGCCTGTTGGCTTCATTGTGAAAGGCAAGGAAGAGATGGTGTGCAGGCTCAAGAAGAGTCTGTATGGTTTAAAACAGGCTCCCAGATAGTGGTACAGAAAGTTTGATGGTTTCATACAGCGCAGTGGCTATACAAGGTGCAGTGGAGATCACTGTCGTTGATTCAAGAGGTTTGAGTCTAGCTACATCCTTTTATTTCTCTATCTAGATGATATGCTTGTAGCAGGATCCTGTGTTAGGGAGATCAACAGGTTGAAGCAACAGTTGGCAAAGGATTTTGCTATGAAAGATCTGGGTGCAGCTAAGCAGATGCTTGGGATGAAAATCAGCAGGGATAGGGTTCAGGGAACCTTGCGGTTGAGTCAGGCTGAGTATATTGAACGTGTTCTGGCGAGGTTCAATATGCAGGGTGCCAAGGCAGTTGGCACACCCTTGGGAAGTCACTTCAAACTTTCTCAGGGGCAATCACCCAAGACAGATGCAAAAAGAGAGTATATGGCCAAGGTTCCGTATACCTCGGCCATTGGTAGCCTAATGTATGCGATGGTGAACACGAGACTAGATATTGCCCATGCAGTGGGAGTTGTGAGCAGGTTTGCTAGCAATCCAGGGAAACAACATTGGGAAGCAGTAAAGTGGATTATGCGATACTTGAGAGGTACCACTGATTTGCCACTTTGTTTTGGGAGAGGGAATTTGACAGTGCAGGGATATGTGGATGCAGACTTTGCCGGTGATCAGGATACGCGGCGAAGTACCATGGGTTATATCTATACTATGGGTTCAACAGCGGTGTGTTGGGTTTCACGTCTGCAGAAGTTAGTGACTTTATCCACGACAGATGCTGAGTATGTGACCGTGACTGAGGCTGCAAAGGAGATGATTTGGTTGACGAGCTTCTTGGAGGAGTTGGGTTTGAAGCAAGAGAACTGCGTTCTTTTCAGTGACAGCCAGAGTGCTATACACCTTGCCAAAAATCCAGTGTTCCATGCCAGGAAGAAACACATTGATTTGAGGTACCATTTCATTCGTTTGCTTTTGGAGGATGGGGATTTGTTGCTAGAGAAGATTTTGGGGGACAAGAATCCGGCAGATATGTTGAACAAGCCTATTACTGTTGAGAAACTGAAGTTGTGGTCAACTTCAGTTGGCCTTCATGCTTGAAGAGATGATGGGCCTGGAGCCACACCAAGAGGGGTTAGATGAATACGTCCATATTGATTGAGATTATTTGAGGTTTGCAGTTGTTTGTTTGCTGATGCTTCGGTTATCTTCAAGTGGGAGATTGTTGGGGTGCAGACAACCTTCAGCAGCACCGGGAGGGTGGGGGCGGGAGCCCCCACAGGACACAAGTGTAACTTTGGCCATAGGCCCGACCTAATTATTTCGCTGTTAGTGTGTAATTAGGGTTATCAGTTTTTCAGAGAAAAACAGAGAGAGAGGCTAGAGAAAACGCAGATCTCAGAGAGATTGCTAGAAGACTTGACTCTTGATTTTGATTTCATAGTGGACTGGTGTGGCTCCCGTGATTTTTCCTCACGTTGAGGTTTTCCACGTATATCTGTGTCTAATTTTTCTTTCCGTTTTTTCACTACGCACGATTACTTGTTTTTCTGTTCTGTGATTCATTGTTTCCAAGATCCGTAGGGGTGTTGTGGGGTTGCAAAAATCCTAACAGGTTTGGCTCACACTGGTTGAAGAAAAGAAGATCGTGTTTCTGGGTTTGTGGAAAAAAAATGGATATCGGACGAGCTATTGGTATTTTTGGGAAGCTTTGGTGGATATCTTAGATAGAGGTTTTTGTAGTGGATAACTGAGAAGATTTTTGAGCCATTTTCCGGAGTGTTTTTCTGAAATTTTTTTCAAGAAAACTCGTTCCCTATGTTCAAGAATGGAGAAATGTATTTATAGGTGAAGTTTGCTTAGAAATCAAGCAAAGCACGGTAAAAAATGGGAGGAAGTTGGTTTGCCGGGTAACCACCGCTTGTGTCGGTAAAAAAACTTAGGGAGAAAGAAAACTTGGCCAACAAGAAATTTTTTGGATTGCCGTACAGTATTGGTGCACTGGGCACCACCGTACGGTGGTCTAAGCGGCCAACTGAGGCGGTGGAAATTTTGGACTGGTGTGCCGCACTATGACATTGCCGTGAGGCATTGTACGGACTACCGTACGGCATTGTACGGGCAGATTAATTTGCCAAACTTTGCGGGGCTCTCACGGGTGCTACCGAACTTCGTTTCGCACATGGTTGGTACCGTTGAAAAGCTTGTTAAGTCTACTTTCAAACCAAGTGGTTTGGACCAAAAATAATTTGTACATCGAAATGTGTGACCATTTTACCCTCAAGTGGTCGGAAAATAAGTCATTTTTTGTAAAATTCTCACATCTCCCTCATTTCAAAACGAATTAAGAGATATTATATAACGATAAAGGGAGTTTTTAATGTACTGGAAGGTGGTGTATACAAGGGTTTATTTTGAAGACGTTTTCCTTCGAATTTTTGAAAGAGAAAGAGCATCATTCAAGCTTTCAATAATTTTTCGATTCGTTTCATCTTCAGGGAGTTAAAGATGCCCGTGGACTTTTAAATTTGGATGTCTACAGGTATACCATATTGATTGCCAACCACCATATTGATTACAAGCTTATATCTACTTTTTAGTCCTCTAGGTTATCTGGTAAAACAACGTGCACAGATGGTTGTGCACAGACCGTGCACAGATGGGTCTTTTGGGTCCCACACGAATGATCCGAGTCGTTCAATCATCTTAGAATAATTTTCCGAGGGGCCCCACGAGAAATCAGCTCCATCGGACGTGTGTAATTGGTTGATCCAAAAATCCCCCGTTTCATTCAAAGCTTTTGAATGAAACGGGGGACAGTTTTGAATGAAACGGGGGATTTTTGGATCAACCACTTACACACGTCCGATGAAGCTGATTTCTCGCGGGGCCCCTCGAAAAATTATTCTAAGATAATTGAACGGCTCCGATCTTTTGTGTGGGACCCAAAAATGAGTTCCCGAGACCCATCTGTGCACGGTATGTGCAAAGCCTTATGTGCACGTAGAAGAGTTCCTACTTTATCTGATACGGCGGAGCGAAGAAATAAATCGAGACAACCGTGCACATTCAAGGTTTTTAAATGTTGACTTTGATTTTTTGACTAAACGCATATCACCTCGCATCCTCTTTGTTAACAACTGGTACACAACCTTCCGTTGAACCAAAAAAAAAAAAAAAGAAACAACTGGTACACTTGTCTTTTCCCTCTTATAAGTACCTAACAGGGTTCCTCCAGGGTCCCAAAAGAGGCCAGTAGATACATAACATTCATGGCAGCTAACCGGGTTCCTGTTCTGCTTTTACTCCTTGTTTGCGGTATGCTACCTACACTCATCCTCTTTGTCCTACTTTGTTTATTCTCTCTCTCTCGAAACTTGCAAATCAAAGATTTTGTTTCAAGGCCGGTCGTGAGATTTTTGGGATAGAAAATAAAGTTAACTTCAAAATGATACTCAGTACTATAAATGTTGCTCAAATCCATTTTACTTATGTAACTATAAATGTTGGATCAATCTATTTTTTACATGTACACCTTGTTCGGTTTGGGTCTCAAGACCCACCATGCACGGTCTCCAATAAAATTTTCTTTCTATCTCTCTCTACTCATTACTCGCAAAACCCTCCCAAACCGAACAAGCCGGTAAAATCTACTCCTAAGCTCTGCAAAATATGCAAGTGGTGGCCACTCATGCGGTAGAGCTATTAGATGCCCCACACTGCATCTCGGGATCGAGTCTCATTCCCCCACCCCATGTAATTAATAAATTAAGAATGACGAATGACAAAAAAAAAAAAACTCAGCAAAATAAAAGTGTTCCGATCAATCATTATTGTGAGCCAAGAAGAAGCCCAAAAATGGTACCCTCTAAAAGGTATTAATTCACAAGATATTTATTTATTTATTTATTTTTATATTTATTTTTTTTTACCACGGAAAAGATACACGAAGACTCCTATTTCATACTATCAACTGATTCCGCTAATTAAATTTGTTAGTCAATTTTCCTCACAAGACTTTTAATGTGTTTTTTTTTTCTTGTGCACTTTGGCAACATCAGGCATGTTTTTACTAGCAGTCCAACCAGAGTGCGCTAGGGCTAAAGTTTGCCCTCAATATTGCATAGTTGGAGAGTACATGATATGCGATGGTAAGAAGGAGGATGCGGCATGCAACTGTTGTTTTGCTGGAAAGGGTTGTACCATTTACTACAGCGATGGAAACTCATCAGTATGCTGATATTTGATACTGGACAAAGATGGACAGTCAAAGAATCGGGCGATTGCTTTTAATAAATACAACGAGATTTACTCTCTCTTTCCTATTGACAAATGTGGCTGCTGGATGTTTAATTATAAGAGTAGTACTGTCTCTTAAGTGTGTTCTTAGCAATAAAAACCAAGTATTCTCTTGGTTATTAGTAAGTAGTTGCGACTTTTCACAGCAAATATTACGTTTTTACGGAAGTGGCGGAGCTAAGATTTTGGTTATGTGGAGATTGTATTCCTATGAACTCTTCTTTATTTAATTTTCTTTTGGTGTATTCGTCTATAGAGTTGTAATTAAAAATATTCCCCTTCCTTTTCCTATATCATAATCTCATGCTCCAAGGAACACGTACTACTATTTTTTGTCTTTTGTTCTTCTGAATAGCCAGTCTATAGTCTATACTAGCCATGGTCTTAGAGCATCTCCGAAAAAACTAAGAGAAATAACTTGGACCAATATATTTTTGCACATGAACGACCCGGATTTTTCCGAATAAAACTCCAAAATGCACTGTATTTCTAGACACTTGCAGGCCCCATTCTCTCAATACCCAATTTACATCACTAAGATTTACAATGGATTTTCCTGTTCCTTTAAGAGTCTCCGTGAAAGCCAAGACCACCAATGCTTCTAGGAGAGTCTGCCCATAAATGGTCAGCCATCGGCTCTGAAAGCAGCTGATATTAGTTGTAGTGGATTCACTCGCAATGGATTTTCCTACTCCTTTGAGAGTCGCCGTGATAGTTAAGGCCACCAATCCTTCCAGGAGAGTCGGCTCATAAATCGTCAAGCATTGGCTTGATATGTACCAGTTTTTGTGAATTCGCGTGCTCAAATCCATAAACAAACACACACAATCGAAAAACAAACCAAGAACAGAAATTTTACGTGGTTCAGACTTAAGTTGGTTGTTTAATCATACTCCACGAGGTGCTGGGGTGTTTTGCTACGATGAATGAATAATAAAAGTTTCAATGGGGCAGCTTTATGTCTTCCTTTTATAGTGCAAGGCAACACAAAAACCCTAAAAATGGCTTAAACGCACGTTTTTCTTTCCCAACTGTCTAGACTGACTTGACCACCATCTAGATGAGATGTTCGGAAACTCCTTCTGAGTTTTAGTCTTGCGCAGGCCATCTCTCTTGGTTTCCGTTCGGACGGCCCTTACCCCTGTCCGAACGAAATCTTCAAAAACTTCCTCTCGGTCTTCTGAAATAGGTTTCATCCCCACAATTCTCCCATTTGAAAACTGATTTTTGGCACTTCCTCCAAACGTTAAAAGTGATCGCCAGACACCAATAATCACCAACACCACACCCAGTCTCCCACTCAAGCTAAGACACCCACAAATGCTGAACAAGCCTTCATCTTCTCCATAGTAACCACCTTTGTGAACATGTTTGTCGGATTATCCCTTTTGTGAATTTTCTCCAAAGTGAACTATCTATCCTC
The DNA here is from genome assembly GCA_016920895.1 of Vaccinium myrtillus. Taxonomy (NCBI): domain Eukaryota; kingdom Viridiplantae; phylum Streptophyta; class Magnoliopsida; order Ericales; family Ericaceae; genus Vaccinium; species Vaccinium myrtillus. The sequence goes on from JADGMU010000944.1 coordinate 45,162, forward strand.
CAACAAAGAGAAAATAAAGAGATACTTGTAGATACCCCAAATTTAACCCTCGTGCACATTTTTTAAGCCCCGATGATGAAAAGAAACGCTCGAAAAACCTCTTGGAACGATACCCACCGAGTCAAAGGAAGCCAACATGGTCAACAGTGCAGCACGACACTCAACTATACCGCACGGTGCTCCTTCTTTTGCATACGGCGTCCTTTTCTTGCAATGGCGGTGGAAGAGTGCCGCACGACACAGTTTCAATACCGCACGGCACAATCGCAATACCGTGCGACACTGTCATACATCAGATCGACTTTTGCAGATAACCTAGCAGCTCCTTTTGTTGACAAACGTTGCCCAGCCTCATGATGATTTCTTGGAGAGGAAAAAGCCTACAATCCTAGCCCACAACCACTTTATTTGGGCAACAAGTTTACCTGGAGGCTACGACGAACTCCGGCTATGAATCCCGACTGGTTCCGGATGAACAAGGCATGGAAAAACCATGAGAAATCTCTCCTAAATTTTGCCCAAAGCTCTACCTATGTCCTAATTCACCTATTACTACTACTCTCCATCTCTAGAAATAATTTCTAAGCCTTACCAAAGAAAACCCAGTTGGGAAATCGAGTACTCTGTTTCGGCCCGAAACCGCGCCCTAGCTTTTCCATGTTAGTTCACTCTAGAAACCAATCAACCTCATTGCCATATTGGAGCAAGGTCAGAAGCATGAAGGAGGTCGAATCCAGAGCTAGAAGCTCAAGGAGGGCGTTCGTTCCCGGAGGTTTCGTCTGAAGGTAGAGATTTCGTTTTCGCATCAAAGCCCATGGCTTAGGTACTCTGAGGGGTGATACCAAGTGTAAGGTGATCTTCCATATATATCACTCTTGTGATTGGTAGAACAATGTTTTAGTAAGAACAATTAAATCGAAAACTTCCCGATTACGCCGTACGGTGAAAATATCGCTTTGTATGAGGTAATCCGATGAGGAGGAACATTTTAAATCCAAAAACATAATTTTTCAATCCAAAATAATCAATTTTTATCAAGTTTCAAGCTTTGGATACGCTTCTATTTAATTTCTGTTGAAAAACCAAGTTTTCAAACCGTTTGCTGGGTAAACAGTGCCGCATGACACTCCATCTGTACCGCACGGTACACTTGGAGTGCCGCACGTCATTCTTTTAAAAATTTGACCGTTGGCTGAGTAGACAGTACCGCACGACACCCTTTCTGTACCGCACGGTACACTTAGAGTGTCGTACGGTACTCTTTTTAAAACTCAAAATTTAAAATCATTTACCTTTAAAAACAGTTTGAGAAAATGGTTTTTCTTTTAATTATTTGCCGTTATTTCATTAGTTGTATTATTTGTTGTCTATTTCAATGTTTAAATTATTTATCTTGCATGATTAATTGTTTATTTGAATAAAGTTTTAGCATTAAAATATTTTCTAAAAATTCCACAAATATTTAGTAAAGACCGATTTTTAATTTGACGAGCGAGGTTCCTTAAAAACCTTCCCCGTTCGTAACTTGGCTCCCGAATAAAAAAACATCTCTGGTTTTGAAATCAAATTGGGTATACCATATTGATTTTTTTTTTTTTTTTTTTCAACGGAAGACCAAACCAGTACATTAAAAAACCGCCATACGGCATCTACAGATAAACCAATAACAGAGCAACCCATACAACGGCGACTGATACCATATTGATTGCCACCCACCATATTGATTACAAGCTTATCTCTACTTTTTAGTCATCAAGTTTATCTCATACGGCAGAATGAAGAAATAAATCGAGACAACCACACACATTGAAGGTTTTTACAAGTTGACTTTGATTTTTTTTTTTTTGACTAAGCATATCGCCTCGCATCCTCTTAGTTAACAACTGGTACAGTGGTACATGTGTCTTGTCCCACTTATAAGTACCTAGCCCCACACAAAATGTAGTCTTAATTGGACACCTGAATGTGCCGAAGGGACACAACGTTGCATGCTATCCTATTTGCACACAAAATTTTCTCCTTCCAGATTCCCAAAAGAGGTAAGCTCAGGGGGTGTCTATGTGATTTACCCTTTATTTTAATATCGGAATAATGACACGACGTTAGGCATTTGAGGTTGTTTCCTTGGCTCAAAACAATGATCAGAATCATTTACTTTATAGAACTTGTTCATAGGATATCCACATAAAAGAATTAGCTATATTAGCAAAATATATTTTGCCCATGAAAAAAATGGAGAGTAGAAGTTTCAAAACATAGTTGTCCATTAAATTTTTCTTGCTCAAATCCATTTTACTTATGCAACTGTAAATGTTGAATAAATCTATTTTTGTACAGGTAAAAACTACTCATCTAACTCTGCAAAATGAAATTGTTTTGCTGGAAAGAATTGCACCATTTACTACAGCGATGGAACCTCATCAGTAAGTATGCTGATATTTGAAACTGAGCAAAGTTGGACAGTCAAAGAAATGGGCAACTGCTTTTAATAAAGTTTTATTTACCAGGATATTCTTGTAAGTTCACGTTTTTCATCGGACACCCTCTATCAATTTTATCTACCATGAGACCCCCTGTAACTATTAAAATTGTCCCATCCTTGCCTTCCGTCAACCATTCGATCCCCTACCATTATATTTGGGCTAAATATGTGACTTGATCTACCAATTGTGCCCCCCACCCATTTTCCATCACATTAGGAGGCTCCAATCAACGCAAAAGAGGAAGAGAATCCCCTCTTAATAACAGTCCATTTTCCCTCATCATCAGTTGATAGACCTCACTCTAACTGAGGAGCTCAGGCTAGACACTAGGCGAGACGGTCAGGCGGATCGGAAGGCTTAGGTGAGGTTGAACCATACGATCGCTGCACAGCCACCGCAACAATCATATGATCCGATATTCGATCGATGTGATTTTTGACGTGGTTGTAATTCTCAACTGAGTTCCAAAAACAAAAGGATTCCGGTCATTTTTTTCCTTTTTATAATTGACTCAAAATGAGCTGATGATGAAGTTGCCAAAACTGACTCACATCGTAACACTTTCGGTGGATTTGATTTCAAGCTTTGTCTCTACTTTTTAGTCAAGTTTGTCTCATATGGCAGAACGAAAATTGAGACAACCATACACATTGACTTGATTTTTTTGACTAAATGCATATCACCTCCGCATCCTCTAAGTTATCAACTGGGATCTTTGCCCCCTTATAAGTACCTAGCCCAAAGCCATCTTCCTGCAAAAG
>JADGMU010000949.1:0-32500 GCA_016920895.1 Vaccinium myrtillus
ACCCTGCACTTCTTTTTTTTTGGTCGGCAGCAGTCTCTCTCTCTACCTTCCATCCATGTAATAAAACTCTCTCTACCTTCCATCCATGTAATCCCCGCCCGATCCCCAACGGTGCTTTGTTTTCATTCTCCATCCCCGCTCCAAATATCATAACAAAATTCCAAAATTCCAAAATTCTGAAGCAAAAGCAAAAGTAACAAAGATAATTTCATAAGTTACAAAGTTTCGGGGATTTAGGGATGGGGCGGTGATGGGTCGGGGAGTTGATTCTGGGTGGGGATATGCCAGTCCCTAGCTCCTCCCCAATCCCCAAATATTTTCAAAAAAATCTCCATATCCTTTCCAATCCCCAAACAGATCTCCAAATTGCTGTCCATTTAAAGCAGGGATCAGATCGTATTCGGACGGGTCGGACAAAATAACCATCCTTAGGAACAAGTCCTGCCCTGTAGAAATGGGCAAAAAAAAGAGCCAAAAAAGACCCAAACTTAGTTCTGATCCGATATTTTTTTATTTTATTTTAAAAAAGGTTCAAAATGGACTAGATGACATCGTGACTGCATCAACTGTTAGCATCTAGTAAAAAATCCACGCGGCTCGGGCCGGCTCAATGGGTCAAATCAAGGTCGACTCGAGTCGGATCTGGGGTCTTGTCGACTTGGTACGGATCCAGATTGTTGGTCGGGTCGTCGGGTCGAATCCGCAATGCTGGAGAAGACAGCGGTGCGTGTAATACGCGTGGATCAACGGCGGGCGAGTGTTGACCACTTGCAAAACTTTGACTGGGAGGTGTACCTCACCCCGATGTCTGATCGAGTCTTATTGTACCATTTTCGAATTGCCTCAACGAGACGAATCCAACTGTATGCTCAAATCTAATTTTGAGCAACTTCAAATCTGGGAAGTATCGAAAGCACACGGACCTTTTTCATTTTGGGTTTCAAGACCAATTTTCTTCATTATTTCCCAATTATTACTTACATTTCTCTGTAATCATTACCCTTATTTTAATTTATTATTCTTATTTCTCTCTCTATCTTTCTTCAATCATTACCCCATATTTCTAATTATTACCCCCATTTATTCCTCCAATAATTACCCAAAGCCAAACCAAAAACTAAACCAAACAAGATCTCGGTTTTCGGCTCCAGGAACTCTAATACCAATTTGTTTTGAAAAACCAATACCCAGAACGCAATACACATCTGAAACAAAAAAAGAGGGTCAATATTTTTACATGGTTCAACAATTGCCTACTCCAGGGGAAGTGAATTTCACTATAATGGAGGGCCTCAAAAGTCCACGCTTGATCAACTTGGTTGTGAATGAGGGCCTCAAAAGTCCCAAAAAAAGAGGCCACCTTAAATTGGAGCCAATTTTGAAGATTTGAGCAGGGCTGCTGCTGCAGTCCCATCTTCAACAGAAACCAAATGTTTCTCTTTTTTGCCAAATCTTTCTATGATATACGAAACAGAGAGGACTATCAACTAAGTTTGAAAAAAACGGAGCACAGGATAAGAAAACTCGAGTGCTTACATAGATAAAGCAATAGTCAAGGATTGAATTATGACACTATAAATTACCCGTCACATTGATTTTGCGAAACCATGCCTTTCATCCTCGCAACATCTTTAAGCGCCTCACTCCATCCCTTCACTTTCTCCACCGTCACTACCTTTTCGCCGAAATCGAGCTTTTCAGCTTGCTTCTTAATGTCCTCCGGTTCCACCTCATAGAACACAGGCAAAACGAAATGATCTTGTGTTCTCCGGCGTTCAAGAATCAGCTGGAGTTCAAACAAGCATGCCGTCGAATTGGCGTAATTTTTAGACAACACGACGACCGACATCCTCGAGTTCATAATCGCTTTCTGCAACTCAGGTTTGATAAATTTACCCGTGGGGATCTCGTCGTCGTCTCTGAATGTACGAAACCCCTCTCGATTCAAAGCCTCGTAAAGGTGACCGGTGAACTTTTTGCGGGTGTCTAACCCCCTAAAGCTCAAGAAAACATCATATGTAACTGTGGATTCAGAATTCGAAGAGGAAGCCATGGAAGAATGCCTAGCTTGAGCTACGAGATTGGATCAAATTGATTGTTTTATACACATCGTCGTCGTTACGAAATTAACGCTTTGGACCATCTTGGTGTTCAGAAACCTCCTAAGTGAAGCCCTCAAAATGGTCACAAACTTCAAGACAACATGGAAGAAGAAAGAGTTGTTTGACCTCCAGAGGCGCAATAGCAAGAGATCAGGAAATATACTCAATTGAGTGAGAGAGAGAGTTGAATAGGAGTCATAGGACTAATCGCCAAGATGATGTAAAATCAAAATACTATTCGCTAACCATGAAAGGATTTTTAAGTCTTTTATTTTTCATAAATCTTCGAGTTTAGTCTATATTTTTTGTTTACTTTATTTTCATTTTTCTTGTAACACACGAATTGAAAAAACTTGAACACTATTACCAAAACTATAAAAAGAATCAATGAAAAACAAAATACATTACTTACATGTATATTAATAAATAAACTAAGCCTAAACTCACATTTAGTGAGTCCAATTTTTGTATTATCATGACACGCAAAATAAGTAGTAAAACTTATACTATTACACATTTTATGGTGATTGCAACACATATTCAAATAATTTACATGCTTTGGTGCAATTTCATGTTTCGTGTGTTTTTACATTTTAAAGCTCTCGAACTGTCAGTTAAATGGGTCGCAGTTATTATTTTTTAGAAAACTCTTTTTGTTTAAATTTTGTATTACTGTTTCGAGAGAGAGAGAGAAAAAAAAAAACACTTCTTTTTTGTATTTACTGTGAACATTTTTATCTAAAATCATTCATTTCATTTTAATCGCAATCTTTTACTTCAGATTTTCATCACACAAAATAGTTGTTCTGATAAAAAAAAGATTAAAATGGTTAAATGGCTTAATTGGACTTTCAATAATTCAATTGGATTAACATTTAAGATGCTTAAACAATTATGAGATTGACATTATATAGTGACGGTAAAGATAGTAGTGGTTAATACTTAATAAAGATTAATTGGTCGATCATTCGGTTCCTAAAGAGACGACTAAATTGTTGATCCATACAATCGATTAAAGTTTACGGATTGATTTAATTAATTTTTCAACCAATAGCAAAACCATTTAAAAATCAACATGACAAAAGCAAATTTGACAGTCCATAGTGAGAGGGTGTTTGGGAGCCTACTTTTCAGCTTTTCATTTTTAAGTTTTTGGCTTTTTGATTTTTTGGATAATGACCAGAATGACTTTTGAATTTGGGATGAGTGTTTGGGAGAAATGTGCAGAATGCATTTTGGGAGAGAGATGAGAGAAATCCATAAGTAGAAGTTGAAAATGAGGTATGAACCTCTTTTTGCTTTCTGCTCTCTATCCCGAAAAATGGAGAAACAGTTTTTGGGAAAACTCTTTCTCCTCTTGGCTGCCAAACACCCATAAACCAAAAAAGAGAAACCAAAAAATCAAAAAAGAGGCTCCCAAACGGACCCTGATTGTGGTTTTGTTTTGACAATCAACACGCCATAACATAAGAGATTTTGTCAAGTGTGTTGGGGTGCAGACAACCTTCAGCAGTACCGGGGTGGGGCGGGAGCCCCCACGGGACAATATTTGAGGGACCTCAGTGTGTAATTTTGGCTATAGGCCCATGTGGAAACTTTACATCCATCTCAAAACCAATTGACTATGAGTGGAGAGGTCCTAGCATATATTAAGTGATCACCCATTCCACTCCTAGGCAATGTGGGACAATATTTCTTAACATCCCCCCTCACGTGCAGCCGCATTTGAGGTCTGTCACGTGTGGCCACTTTTTGGGTCCTATCATCGTGCAGCCATTTTTGCTGGTCTGTCATCGTGGGTGTGGGATTGAGATTTTTTTTTTTAAATGTGGAGTGGAATAGGCCCCGCTCTGATACCATGTGGAAACTTTACATCCATCTCAAAACCAATTGGCTATGAGTGGAGAGGTCCCAGCATATATTAAGTGATCACACATTCCACTTCTAGGCAATGTGAGACAATATTTCTTAACAGCCCGACCTAATTATTTCGCTGTTAGTGTGTAATTAGGGTTATCAGTTTTTAGAGAAAAACAGAGAGAGGGGCGAGAGAAAACGCAGATCTCAGAGAGATTGCGAGAAGACTTGTACTCTTGATTTCGATTTCATAGTGGACTGGTGTGGCTCCCGTGGTTTTTCCTCGCGTTGAGGTTTTCCATGTATATCTGTTTCTCGTTTCTTTTCCGTTTTTCCATTACGCACGATTACTTGATTTTCTGTTCTGTGATTCATTGTTTCCAAGATCCGTAGGGGTGTTGTGGGGTTGCGAAAATCCTAACAAAGTGGACATGAGATTGCAATTTTAAATCCTGTGAAAGCCAACCACTTTAAACCTTGGGTCACGGGAGGTATGTCTAGTTGTTAACTTCGGGGATAGTTTGACAAACACACAGCATGGGGATAGAACACGGTGTTTGTTATCATGATATCTTCTGTACTTTGACATTGCACATATTAGAGGCTTGATTCTACTATGAAGAAGTCAATTAAGTACATTGATTTGTCGCATAGATTCACAAACTATCATTCCAGTGTATTTGCTCTGCTCTTCAATCTCGGTAAGGATTCAAGAAGTAACTTATCTGTGTCTTGGAACTTCCAAACTTATTGGATCCGGATCGGATCCGGATCAAATCCAAACTTATCGGATCCGGATCAAATCCGACCCGTAAGCAAGCAAGCTAGCTGGAAAGGACAAAAATTAAATTACCGGATCGGATTCGGATTTTCGGATCGGATATCCGGAATTCGGATCCGGATCCGGATTAACGTTTTCAGATTTGTGAATATCGGATCCGGATTCGGATTCAAGCTTATCGGATCCGACCCATTGACAGGCCTACTGGCTACTTGGAAGTGTAATTGGGTCTCTACCATGTCGATGGTGCCCCCTTTCACTCATCTCTTGTTCTCCTACTATTATGTCTCCGCGTTCTCACAACTAGCCACTTCAAGATGGCCGAGGTTTTGGGATGTGCTGCGACAAGTGGACATGAAAAATGTTCTTTATAGTGTGACATCTTCTGAAGCACGATTCTTTAATCTTAATAGGAAATGACGTGTGATGGGATGATCCCGCCAAAGAGTAACCTACTGCCTACAGCATCATCGAGCTTGACACGTTTGTAAAGCTAGAAAATCTTATATCTCTAGATCTCTCAAATAGCGGTCTCTCGTTGACCACCGCCCGCTCCAGTGTTACTTTTCAGAGTATTCGTTATTTAGCATTGTCTTCATGCATGCAACCTAAGTTATTTCCCTTTTGCACTTCTGAAAAACAAAATCAGATAAATAAAATGACTTGATGGTTGTAGGAGAGATCTGGCCGTCTTCTGAGAAGGATGACGATGAAAAGATGGATTTTAAACTGTTATAACCTCCAAGTCACACCTGCATAAATGCGTGGCATCTTTCAACCGAAGAATAGTTGATAAGCGAATGAGATCGTGGAATCAGTGCAGCAGAAAGGAGATTAGGTGGTCGGGGAGCACCGGCTGAACTACTCCACTTTCAATATTTATATGAGCATCATTTTCTTGATCTGATGGCTGCCAAAGATTTTTTTTCACCGTAAAAGACATTATCCAACACTTAGGCACGGCCTCAGTCTAATCGAAAGTTTGTTTAAACTAACTCTTTCAGTTTATGCATCTCTGGTTTTTTCTTCTGCTTCTTCTTTCAAAAAGAGTCAATACTGTATTGGCTGAATTCGAGAGTGATCATTTTTGCCTGCTCTTCTTAACATGATTAACTTAATGGCTCCTTTTTATTGCAACTAATGCATCAAATAAGAGAGATTCCAAAAACAGAACACGAAATTTTTTGTCTGTCTGTGTCCATGTGCATTATAAATGAATGTATGTATGTATATGTTACTTCTCAAAACTTTTCACAATTTTGGGGTTTGATATAATTCATCTTATTCTGCATGACTGGAAATTATGGTAAAATAGAAACATTATCTCCTTCTTTTACGACAGTAGTTAGTTGATGCAATGAATCGTATGAATTAAGATGGATGTGAAACAAGGACGTTCCCAAACGGATCCGGAGGGCCTGTAGTGAGTACTGAGCTCACTACATGCGTGTAGTGAGCTCTCTCGGCCTTCCGATCGGCGATCAACGATCTGGATCGTCTTACACTTTAAAAAACACTTTACATTTACTTTAACTCCAATTTATCCGGACCGTTAATCGCCGATCGGTCAGCTGAGAAAGCTCACTACACGCATGTAGTGAGCTCACTCACTCTTGTGGGCCGGTTCCCAAACAAACACTGATTGAGCCGGAGATACTCTCTCCTTGAACAACTGATATTGAGTAAAACTCAGTTTTCTTTAATCAAATAACAATCAATTTGTCCTAAGGCTTACAATAGGTTTTATAGAGTCGTGTAAACCCTTGACCAATAAGGAAAGCAAAATAATTAAGGTCTTGATTGCAAATCAAGCCTTAATTAAAAGAAATATGAAAATTACCAGAAAAAGAAAATTCTAATTTGACTACAAAATAAAAAAACTAGAAAGAATTCTAAGGTTGTCAAAATAGAAGGCAACGAAAACGGAAATTCCTACTAAAAGTTATATGCGAATCAATTATTTCTAAAAACGGCAAAATTGTGCTTTCAAAGGCCTAGATAACATCGAACGGATAAAATCCATCGTTGATCATTGCCAGAACGGCAATTTCTGACAATGAGTAAAGTGTAGAAGCACATTTCCATTCAACCGTGTAAAATCTGGGCCTTTTCGCCATTATGGGTCGCGCGGCACTTTGACATGCAAGGTAATACATAAAATACGTCAATTGAATCGGGTAAGAGTCAGAACTACATCAGTAACACGGGCTAATGACCAAAACATGGTACAAGAGGCAAAAAATGACCAAAACATGGTCATGGTTTCCTAAATGACCAAATCATGACAAGGAAAATATTAATTACACATACTTGACAATTTATGAGTGTGATGCCCACAATAACCTTGATTGGTTTTTTTTTCTCTAACAACCCCTCTCTCTCTTCATTCCGGTCACCGAAAAATGACCATATTCCCGGTCCGGTGCCCCCTTTAAAATTCCCGATCCGATCATCTTCTCCAGCGAATTTTACCGACGAGCTCGCCAACCCGATCATCTTCGCCAAGCCATCATTTTTACTGCTCCTTGATCCTCTCTATACAGTAAGTAAATCTATACATTAATACATATATTATATACACACAGAAAAATCCAAAAATTGAGTCAAGAAACCGCCTTAATCTATTCACACACACTTTCTCCCTCTAGCTATGGAGATCTTAAATGAGAGCGTCGGAACGACGAGGTCGAGCGCCGATCTCAGCCTCTCCATTCGCAGCAGACCTAGGCCGTGCACCGACAAGGCGTCGACTGACGTGGAAGTTTTCGACACGTCGACGTCGAAGATGATGAGTTCTTTGGAAGCGGAGAGTTTGTTTAACGGTTTAGAACACGATCGGAGTCAGATCGATGGCGGCGGAGGTAGAGTTGAGTAATAACACGATCGGAGTTAGATCGACAGCGGAGGAAGGATTCTGCTCAGATCGGATTCCCCTAAGAGAAAAGGTGGATTTTGGCCACCATAAACCCTAGTTTTTTGCAGAGTATGATATTGAGGATGGGCACAGGGGATTGCAAAGGTTGGTCATCGATGACCCAGATGGAGATTTCTCTGTAACTAATTTTGATGCGAACCACTGCCCTGGTATTCTATGTATTTAATTATTTTTTTCTTGTATAGGTTCTATAGGTATTATTTTGGTCGTATGGGTTTGCCGTGCTTTTGTCATTTTACAGAGTTAGGCTTTGTTCTAATTTTGTTTGGTGATAATTTTCCATGGGTCACGATCAATATCCCCAGTAACTAACACTTCCAGTAATTCATCCTTTTATTCTTTTCTTAAGGAACAAGAAGTTGCAAGTTGCATGCCAGAGATAATTTTTTGTCAAATGAGAACATGAATAAACAAGAACTTACCAAACAAGATTTTGAATAAACAAGTACTTACCAAACAAGATTTTTTATGCCAAAACAAAAAGAATAAATAGTTTTTTGTTTTGGTAACTAAAGAAAAAAAAAAAAAGTTGAACTATTATTTTTTTTTTTTAAAGAAAAAATAGTTGACTTATGTAAATTATGAATTGCTCCAGCCAGGCAGCCTCCAGGGATTATCGATCAGATCACTCTGTCAAAGCCAAATCAATGTTGGGTTATAAACAACACACTGAGAGTTGCGGGACCACTGCACACCACTTGGAAATGACTCTGGAGCCCCAAATTTTTATTTATTTATTTATTTATTTTTATCGGCTTTGAAGCCCCGAATTTGGAAGTGAAAATTTTGCAAGTCTCTAGTTGCTAGGATACAGTTAGTCATATTTCAAATCAGACACGATACGACGATATTTACCGTTATCTCAGAAAAAAGGCTGAAGAATTGTTTTGGTGACGGGATCATCGTCATCCCATTCCAGAGACTCCCACCATTCTTCTTTTCCACCAATTTACTTGAGAGACGGTGGTTGGTATGTCGTTTTCGTACAAAAAATATAATTTATAAAATAGGGAAATAACTAATATCTCGAAGAATAGTGGTTAAGTCTAAGATCGTTCGCAGGGAGTAAAAGCTGAGTTACAGTACTTTCAAATTTGGTATGTCGTTTTCGTACCAAAAATATAATTTCTAAAACAAGGTGTGGACGTCGACCCACACCGGCCGGTTGTGTGAAAACTATTGTTTTTTAAAATAGAGTCACCACCCGGGTTTTTGGAAAATGGTTCACGACCCGAGGAAACCAATTTTGAATATGATTTAGAAAATGATTTGGAAAACAATTTGAAAATCAGAGATTCGTTTTGGATTAGGGAGCCAGGTTAAGAACGGGGAAGGGTTTTAATGCACCCCGCTCGCTCGATTAAAAACCGGTCTTTACTAAATATTTTGTGGAATTTTTAGAAAATATTTTAATGCCAAACTTTATATAAATAAACAATTTATCATGCAAAATAAATAATTAAAAGGCAACAAATAATTAATCATGCAAAACAAGCAAACAGAATAACAGTGAATTATTTCAGGAAAAACATAATCTCCGACTGTTTGGTAAAGAAGATGATTTAAAATTTCATGTTTGAAAAAGAGTGTCGTACGGCACACAAAGTGTACCATGCAGTACAGAAAGTGTGTCATGCGGCACTGTTCAAAATTTCAACGGTCAAATTTTTAAAAGTGTGTCATACAGTACTCCAAGTGTACCGTACGGTACAGGAGGAGTGCGGTGCAACACTGTTTTCTTCACAAACAACTTGAAATATGGTTTTTCGAAAAGATTGGAATGAAGCACATACAAAAAACTTGATTAAAAACAGATTATTTTGATTTGGAAAACGATGTGTTTTAAGTATAAAATGTTCCTCCTCAAAAGAATACTCCGTAAAGGCGATGTTTTCACCGTACGACGCAATCCGGCGGCGTTGGAATCGTCTTCTCGTGGGCTTTCTGGATCTGTGATCAAAATCAATTTTGATCATGTTTGCACCTCGGTACATTTCGACAGAACAGCCCGAGCAAAAAACTTGACCAAAAACAAGCAAAAACTTCAAACAAACGACTGGGTTTTGGCACCTAGGGCTCTGATACCATTTGTATGCCCCAAACAAAGATCAAACCAAAAACCCAAACACGAATTTGAGGAAAAACTCCGTTTTATTCACCAATGTAAACAAAACATGAAAAAACCTTTCAAAGCCAAACTTTACAGGATCTCACACACCCTCACTTAGCTATCTCACTGCCTGAGATTACAAACAAGTTTCTCAATCAGAAACACAAACTCAAAAACACTCAAAGCTAGCTACTGATCCATATTCTATTACAATGGAGTTTATATAAGCAAAGCATACAAGAGACGACAGTGAGCCATTCACCAGGCAATACTCCACTGATGGAGTAATAAGCAATGGACCTCCATTCCCATTAGTAATTAATGGAGAAATGGATCACCATGATGCGTAAATACTCACTGACTTCTTCTACCAAATGTGTCTCCCACATGCTCAATAAAAGAGCAACCAAACAGTCCACTTCTCAAGGGGAGAAAATCAAATGGGAGCCACCAAACATTCCATATGCAGAGAAAGAGGTAGTCTCATCTCCCCCGACAGGGACGGGAACAGCCTTCGGGCTTACCTGTCGAACGAGGTAGTCTCTTTACCATGGGAAACCTTTCGACACTCACTTCTTGTATAGATGGACACACCATCACTCCATTATATACTCTCTCCAGTCTTGGTAGGGCGCATAGTTTTAGGATCTCGAGTTTGGGGAGACTGATTGAATTGCTATCATCTTGATGACTGCCCCGATCACTTCTCTCTTCTATGATGACCTCTAGATTCTTACAATCCCGCACAGTAAGAATCTTGAGGTTTGGGAAGTTCTGCAAAAACTGGGAAGGGAAAATAGTTTTCAACATGTCACATTTCCAGATATGCAATTCTTCGAGGTTAAAGCAATTTCTGTGTCGTGGGGCAATCCCGTCAAAGCGTACCCTATAGCTGGGTAAATCCGACAAATCAAATGACTCGACGGTTTCTTGCGAGATCTGGCCATTTTCTGAGAAGGATGATGACGAGAAGATGGATTCTAATCCACTACAGAAGCTGATATAACATCTTCGTAAATCTTTGGCATCTTTCAATAACGAGGTAGCTGATAAGCTAGTGAGATTGTGGAACCTTTCAAGTTCCAAGCGATCTACGTTGGCAGGTAGCACTAGCTGACCGACTCCACCACATATACCAACTGCTTTTCCATCTAGTGTTCTAGCTACCCGACTGACTCCACCACATATTCGAACCCTTGGAAGCACCAAAAGACGATACTTTTCCAACCCTTGGAAGTGTTGAGATGTCACATACCTGTTAAACTCATTTACATTGTGAAACGGGACTGCAGCAACTTTTAATTCCCTCAAGAACATGAGATCTTCTGTTGTCACGTCTACCTTTGTCACGTCAATTCTTAGGAATTTAAGTTTTGAGAGTCTGTGTAACTTCCAGCCAGGAAACCTACAGCCCCCACGATTATCTGAGAGGTCAAGTTTTATGAGATTAACCAGATCTTCTATACCTTTTGGGAATTCTTTAATCCAACTCCCAGTCAGCACAAACACTTTTAGTCTTCAGTTTCTCCAATGAAGGCACATATTCTAGTTCCCTACAATTAGCCAGTATTAGTGCATGCAAATTCTCCAAGTTGGAGATGCACTGTGGCAGAGACATAATCGAGTTATTGGATAAATCCAAAACCTTAAGACAACACATATGGGTGAAGAAAGAATCCGGGATCTCTTGTAACCAACATCCATTCAAAAGTAATGTGGTAAGTCGAGGGCAGACAGGTGGTCTAATTGGAAGTTCTCTTATCCGACTGTACATGAAGGAAATCTTCTCAAGATCCTCAGACCAGTCTTCATCTGGTACGCTTACTTGTCTCTCACCAGCTATTACCATGAATCGAGGACTGCATCTTGTTATTATTAGAGCCATATCTCTTATCAAATCATGCATACGAATGCATTCAAACCCAAATTTATCGATAAAGCTCTCCAATAAGCATCTACTTGTTAGTTTTCTCAATATGTCGTGACCTTTGTCGAACATTGCTTCTACACTGTTCCTCCAAACAATTAATTCCTCAGCAATAAACAACTCTATGAGTTCTTTCACAGGGATGGCATGGTCTTCAGGATACAAGGAGCAATACAAGAAACAATCCTGGAGCACCTTATCACCAAGATGACTATAACTAAATTTTAGTCGCTCGAAAACCTCACTTTCAACATTGACGGCGTCTTTCGTCAAGTTGATCAATTCATCTAATGCATTTCTCCAGTAATGGATACCATTCAATCCTCTCATACTTCCAGCTACTGTAACAATTGCAAGTGGTAGACAAGCACATTCTTTGGCAACTTTAGTTGCAATTACTTTTACTTCTGGAGCAAGCGCCATGTCATCTTTAACGGCCTTTTTGAGAAATAGAGTCAGTGCTTCTTCCTCCGTGAGAAGCTTCACTTCTACAGCTGCGCAATCCATCAGTCTACAAACATCGCGTGAGCGCGTGGTTAACACTATTTTACACCTGTTATCTGGTGTTGGTTCCGGAATACCCACTCTGTCCAAAGAAAATGCTTCCCATAGATCATCGAAGATGATAACATACTTCTTGTTTTGGGAAAGTTCTGCATATAATTCTCTTGCTCTTCTGAGTTCATCTTCATCATCTGAAAAACTAAGTTTCAGAGCCTTAGCTATGTCGTTCTGTAGCTTTGTAATACTGAATGGTTTAGACACAGTGACCCAATAAACAATAAACTTGGCTCCCTCTGTCAAGATCAGCTGATTGTGAATATGCTTCATGATGGTTGTTTTGCCAATGCCCCCCATTCCGTAAACACCAATCTTACTAACTTCATCATTCATCAAGCATTCCCAGACATTCTCTGTGTTCCTTGCCTTAGTGATTTGAACAAAATCTTTCGTTAGTGGGATCAAAATTTGATTGCTTCCCTTCACAAATCCAAGAGTCTGAGCATTAGCATTACAATAATAAAACCATAATACTGCTACACATATACTCCCAAAACTTGAGTCAATTTGTGAGTTTCAAACAATAAGAAAACTCTTGAAGCCGGAGAAAACCAATCTTGTTGGTCACCTGAAGGAAATAGTTGGTCATGAAGGCCAAGAGGAAAACCTGCGACCTCCATCACCAACATCGTTCACTTTACGCTATACTCTCTTAAAATACCTGAAAAAAGTTGTCTTTACCAAATGAACTAAGTCATCGGCCATTTGGCAACCTTTCTACTATTTGGGAGAAATTTGGGAGAAAACAAGCATAGCATCATATCCCAGACCCGGGACGGGCCCCTCATTTTGTATTTTATTGAAAATAAAAATCTTGTATATTGAAATAGTTGAGATATTATCATACAAATAAGAAATTAATTTTGGTCAGTAATCCAATTTATTTTACTTTGAACATTAACTATTTCTCCCAATTGCTTCATAAAACCTAACCAAGGACAAGTATATATGTGATCGACAAGCTTGGTTCGAGATCAATCTTTGCTTACTTGATGGTCGACAACCCTAAGGTGCTTGCCATGTAGCTTTTTCTTGACTTCACTAACAATTTCCTCAGTGAACTTGGCTTCATACCTAAAAGTTCAATTTAATATGGAAAATACATTTGAAAATATTCGAAAGACAATATCAAGTTTCCATGGAGATATCCAAACATGTGACTACTTCATATATTTTGGCTAATATTTCTCTTTTTCTTTTTTGATAAATAAGGGTACGAGTATATTCAAAAGATGGCCTGGAAGGTCATGCCGCCGAGATAAAAAAAAAAAAAACGGGCAATATACAAAAAAGCCTTGTGCACGGTTATAACCGTAACAGTTGAAATTTAAATATTGCACTTGATTTCAATTCTGCTTATTTATATGTAGTAGAATGCATTATTAGTAATTTCAAAATTTGACTAGATTCTAGTAGGACTAATGGACTAATCAAGTGGGAATAAACAAACAGTTTGACTAGACCAATCTAACCCTAATCATTGTCGTACACTTGCTTTGTGTGTTAAATGTTGGATTAATCCTTGGAATATGTTTATAATTTGCAGAAATTGGAATATAAGTCTAAATATAAAAATTGTTTTGTTACTGTGTTTAGATCAGACAACTTTGTGATTATCTCTCGAACACTGCCGAACTCCCATTAGGTAGATTTTTTTATGTCAATATTTAGATCAACTGATCAAGGATCATATTGTTGAAAAGTTACGAAAAACTAAAAAATGTAACGATTGCCAATGAGGTAATCTGAACCATACAATAAATGCATATGGTACACACTTTTAATGGTTGTGTATTATAGCCATTTCCTTAGATTAAATGTCTTACTTTTAAAATGCCACTGGAATTGCTTAAATATGTTTCCCCGAAAATTGGTTTTTGCAAAGGATAACAAATCTGAAACTGTGTTCAAAGCCATTTTAAGATCTGCTTCCATTCTCCTAGGGTCTTTTTGCCTTTTTGGGCTTTTTCTTTTCTTTTTTTTTTTGCTTTTGTATTGTTCGTTTTTGTTAAATTTTTGTTAGATTTATGTTATGTTTTTTGGATTTACCCGTCTTGACGAGAGGAGTCTAAAAATAAAAAATTACGACCAAAAACCAAAAAAAAAAAAAAAAGTTAGGTGAAAAAAGTACCAAACAGCTGCTTTTTTCTAAAGTGCCGTCTTTGCTAAACTTTTTTTAATTTCCGTCCAGATTTTTATATTGTAATGATTTCTCTTATCGATACGAACATTTAATCCTTAAAATTGCGATGAAAATTTAAACAAATTAAAAAAAAAATCATTAGAGACAAAAATGTCAAGAGAATGGACATATATAAAAAAATGTATTCTTCACGAAACATTTTCCTAGAATATTGAATAAATAGCTAGTTAAATTTCACAGCGTAGAGACAGTGTTTTTTTTTTTTTTTTTGATTATTTCATAATGGGATTTCATGTACTAATTATTATGCATAGACATTTAGTGTCTATTTGACAGCCTTCGAATTCAGCCTTTGATCGAGTTCGTATTCGTAAGCCTTTGATCGAGTGTGGTAGAGCCAATTTTTATTTATTTGTTTGGTTGATTTAGGAGCCTTAGAGAAGTGATATATAAGGAGATTAATATCTTAACACTTGAGGGGAGAAAAAGTGTAATTTCTACGCTTCAAATCTCTTGTAAGAGAGAGGGTCAATCCCTTTTCTTTGTATGAAAATAATTTGTTATCAATATGGATTTTCTTTGATAGATCTCATTGAGCACTTCTCCCCGGTGTAAAAAAATTAACAAATTATTTCGATAAATACATTATTTTGTAGTTTGAAAATTTCACGTAATTTCGTAGTGGACTATCAAACCGGGACGGATGGAGTATAAAATTTTCTTGTACGTATATGCAAAAGTTTATACATATTCAAGATTACATGTGAAATTCTTATGAAATAGACATGTACTTGTACTACAAATTCGTCAGCCTCATCGAGTCGAATATTGTTTAATTCAGGTTCGTCTAATTTATCAAACGAGCGTAAGTTGAGGCTCTGATTCGGTTCATTTAATATCCGAATTAAACTCGAACGAACCTTTGCCGAGTTGAGCCTCAAATTAATAAATCACAAACGGACCGGTTCATTTGAGACACAAATATGTCCCAAACCTTCCGTTGCAAGTTGATTTCAATAAAATAGTAAGAGATTCACGTGCATCAAATGATTTTGCTCAAATAAAAAGATTGAATGTATAAATTACCCGTCACATTGATTTTGGGAAACCATTCCAGACATCATCGCAACACCTTCAAGCGCCGCACTCCATCCCTTCACTTCCTCTTCCATCACTTTCTTTTTCCCGAAGTGTAGATTTTTGGCTTGTTGCTTAATTTCCTGCGGATCCACCTCGTGGAACACAGGCAAAACTAAATGATCCGATGTCTTAACGCGTCCGAGAATCAGCTGGAGTTCAAACAAGCACGCCGTCGAGTTGGCGTAATTTTTCGACAATACGACCACCGACATCCTAGAGTTCATAATCGCTTTCCGTAACTCCGGTTTGATAAAGTTACCCTTGGGGATCTCGTTGTTGTCTCTGAATGTATGAAACTCCTCTCGCTTTAAAGCCTCGTAAAGATGATCGGTGAACTTTTTGCGGGTGTCTAACCCCCTAAAGCTCAAGAAAATGTCGTATGTACTTTCGGATTCAGATGGTATAGATAGTGGTGGCCAATAAAGATTGGTCGATCATTCGGTGTTCAAAGAGACGACTAAATTGTTGAAGGAGACAATCGACGGAAGTTTGCCGATTGATTAAATTAAATTTTCAACCAATAAATGAAACCATTTAAAAATCCACGTGACATATGCAAATTTGTCAATCGATAGCGATTGTTGTTTTGACAATCAACACGATATAACCCCAAAGAATTTTAAGCGGGCATGAGAAAGCAAGTTCAAATTCCATGGCAATCCAAGATATCACAAGTTCAAATTTCATGGAAGTCAAACATTTTAAACCTTGGAACATTGGAGATTGTCGACCGTTAACTTCAGGGCTCTTGGAGATTGTTTCTCATAGTAATTGACTAGAGATAGTCAACTAACTGTGTCAATCTAATTTTATCAGATATCCCAAAGGGACATCAATTAACTGTAGTGACAAAGTATTGATCCTCAAAATTGGCCAATCTCAATTCAACAAGCGTTTTACTTTCATCAATTATAGCGAAATACCGGAAGTCATTCAACTTATGCCGGAAGTCATTTCCGATTGTATGCCGGATAAGGAATTCTGAACTATTTTAAGGGTGCATTAAAATATGTAAATGGTAGAATCTATCCATATTTAATTAGAGATAATTAGGTAACTAGTAGTACGAATAATGAATTATTGATCCACTAAATCCAACGGGCCAATTTGATTAACCGTATTATTTAATCATTTATAATAGTGAGGTCTAGAAACTCACTTAGGCCTGCTTGGGCAAAAAATTGGTTTTTGGGTTTACTCAAATTTTTTTAGTTTTGCGTCAAATTTTCGTGAATTATTGATTTGTCTCGATAAGAGGAATAAAAAAAGTAGAAAATTATGGACAACTTTTTTTTTTTTTTTGGAATAAATCCAATTAACCAGTTTATTGGATTAATCCTTTATGATCTTGCCATTTGGGCCTTAAGAGGCATATGATTGTTGGTTGCGATGGTGCCAACCTAGTTGGGATGTTCGTTTTCTGTTGTGATGCTGCTTTCTCATGTTCCCTTTAATCTTTGTAATTTGTTTCCAAAGATTAATAAAATTTTCTTTCGCCAATTAGAAATAATAATAATAATAATAATTAGATGCCTTCTTGAAAATGAAAGTGGTTAAAGTTTAATATTGATATCTCCATCTAGGACAATAGTGGAAAGTGAATGTAAAAGTTTGTGTGAAAAGTATACTGATGATGCATTGTTAATAAGTTAGAATTACGAAGCTACACACTTAAAAATGGAAGGAGGGAGTACTTTTTGGATTCGTTTGTCTCGTCGAGACAAATCAATAAACCACGAAAACTACACGCAAAACAAACAAATGTAAATTCTTATAATACCAATGGGCAGCCCTATTGACAGATCTTGGAATCCAAGAAACAAGCAAGTTGAGATCTTTAGAATGGCATAAATTCCCGACTTACTCTCTCCGTCCCAATTTAAATGCTCCCTACGGTTATGCGTGTTTTTTTAGAACTCTTATAGTTTTCATTCTATAATGTATTTTATATGCAATATGGATCTTATTTGATAGACCTCAATTAGTTCTATTAGACAAAAAATTTAAAAACTTTGAAAACCTTACCAATAAAAAGATATAGACGTTTGAAAATGGGACGGATATACGTAGGGAGCATTTAAAATGGGACAGAGAGAGTAAAAGATAAACAACCAGCTACAATAGACATTAAGGCAACTAAACAGTCGAGTAGACCGAAGACAAGAAAGAGTAGTAATGGCACAGTCAGACTTTTTTTTTGGGATAACTTCGGTGTCCGAGCTAGCATACGTACACCTCGACTAATCTTGGGGGTTCAATTACATTCCATTTGCAAGGAGCCCAATTATAGTCAGAGCAAAGTTATGTATGGACTGGCCTCAAAAGAGTTGATAGCATCCGAAAGGTATCGAACCTAACACCTTAGGAGGATGCAAACTTTTAAGTCTCAAGCTTTGCCTATCAGAACAACAGTGGAGGCTCCAAGAACTTTCAATAGGGTGTTCAAAAATAACCTTAATTCTGCTAGTTCTATTTGCCAATCATATATATACAAAATTTAATATATACCTCAGTGTACAAAAATACACAAGAGGTTACAATTATTAGTAGAAAATATTTAGATTTTGAGGAGATTAAACCGGTGCATTAATTCACTGATATTCTTTTGTAAGAAATTTTTTGGCGAATATGTTAGCATGGATTTTTTTTGACACATGCTAGCTATTGTTTTTGGGGATATGAGTTGATTGTCGTTAGAGAGGAGCCGGAATATAATATTGATACCAATAGATCATTTTTTCGTTGTTTTTTTCTAATTTTTTTCTTTAAGAGCATATAACTTCTTTTTTCACAATGTTAGACTAAGTGTTCAAATTATAGTAAGAAATAATCATACTGCCTTCCTTTTTTTTTTTTTTTTTGGGATGCTCAATTGGCCACCTAACCTGCAAAGTGGATGAGAGTGGGTTCATTTGTGGGCTTACTTTTTGGGTTGGTTGTCAAAGAAGAGCTAAATTAAAATTAAAATAAAAATATTACATGTATTCTAAAAAAAATTTCTTTTTTTTGGTGTTCAAGTGACCTCCCATAAGACAATGGAGCATACACAGCCGCCTGCAATGTGGATTACATTGGATTCAGTTTTTTCATTTGTGTCCTGCTTGCCAAGTATTTTTCTTCCAGAGTGATTGTTGTTATCCTGAAATCTCTGCAAGACTGCGAGTCTGCGACCAATGCATACAAAACACCATCGTTTTAATGAATGAAGTGGTAAAATTTGGCACTTTCTAAGGATATTAGGCATCCTTAGTGGACTACCTAAAAGAGTATACTAAAGTGTCCTAACTAGTTAATTAAGAAAAACTCAAAAAATGGTCTCTAGTGGACAAAAAATGACTCTCTAAAATCCTACGTGTTACTCCTCACTCCCTAAAGTGTCCCAAGACACCACCTAAATTTGAGGAGAGACTTAAGGAGAGAGATAGAGAGAGAGAGAGAGAGAGAGAGAGAAGGACGGAGGAGAGAGAAAAGAAAGACTTAAAGTTAATGAATATACATATAGGTAGTACACTAAAGTGCATTCTTCATTAGCTAGGTAACTTAAAGCATCAATACCAGCATGTCTACTTTAATTTTGAAGTTAAAGTTCAAAGTTAAAGTAGAGAGCAAACTCCTCCAAAACCTCAAAAATCAGTCTCACCAAACGAACTCACCAATTTGAAGATTTCTTAACTTTGCTATAATAACCAAACAAATTTGGTGGCCTACTGTTCACTCACCAAAAGAGAAGGAGGGAGGGAAGAGTAAAAGTTTGAATAGAGAGTCTGATTATGTGAGTTTTTGATAAAGTGACTTGCTAAAGTTTGAATAAAGAGTCTGATTTTGTAAAATTTTTGAAAAGTGACTTGCTAAATTATAAAAGGTGTTTTTAAGGTTAAATTTGATGTTTTTTTTGGGAGTGTCAGATAAGGACGCCCTAACTTCTTAGCATACAAAATAGGGCCCCACATGTGCTTAGGTGTACACTTAAGCAAATATTTTTTAGGTAGTTCCACTGGTTCCTGTTAACAGAAGATGCTGGAAACATATTCTTTATTGTTGCTTTCCATTGCTCCTTCATATCCTACGCCTGCTAAACTTTGAGATTTAATCTAATTTCCCATAAATAAATAAAAAATTGAGATTTAGTCTGCTGATCTTCATAGTTTTCTAGAGAATTGGACAAAATGATTTGTTTTCCAATCAGTCAATCACCCATTGTAAGAGTTTGGTGAGGAGTTCATTTTGATACTCTGGACTTTTAAGGTTTTTGTGGAGCTGAAAGTGGGCATTTTTTCATTCACATTGAAAAATCAAATATCATAAATAGGAGATATATAATCATGAACCGTGACAGCTACAAGCCCCACAAGTATCGTCAAGAGGATAAATATAATCATGAACCGGCATAGCCTATCTTTGATTAGCACAGATTGTCTACACTAAAATAACGCTAAACTAGGGTCATAGGTACACTCGTCTTCTCTTCTCATAACATAAGCTATCTCAGCCCTCTATTTATATTTAATGTGAAAACTATTGCATGGCGTAGTGTTTGAAATCACACAAACCAAACACCCGGTCTTGAATACTCGAGAAAATCATTTAACAAAATGAAAGATATATAGCCAAACAATTAGTAATTGAACAAATTGTAAAGAAACCAAATTATAAGCAAATGGCCTCCAATAACAATAAAATAATATAGAATTATTTGATGGGGAACAATGGAAAGTGGGGAAATAAATGAAAAGATAAAAGCCAAGCATGTAGGCTATTGAATGAAGCTTCGCTGGAGAATGAGGAGTTTTGTCTCATTAAATAATCCTCACATGCTTTCTGCTTTGAAAGTGTAAGTTCAAATTGGTGGTGTCTCTCAAATTTCCACAACAAATATGCAGTCACTCTTCATTACCAAATGGCCAATCATCTTCAGTACCCTGCATTTGACGCACCAACTGCATATTAGTCTTTAGCATCTCATTTAAGGCCAATTTTGATACAAATAACCTTGTGACCCGTAATCACAAAAATAGTAATAATCAAGGACATAACAAATGTACATTAGGCGGCCTAAATGTGTACATTTCGGCACTTATCACACCCCGCAACATACATTTTGCTAGTCCTCGAGCAAAACAAAAGGAAAAAGAAAACAAATTATTCTAATATATATCCTATGTCGAAGGACCAACGATTGCATTTAGCATATGCAACAAGCCTTTTAAACCTCTAGACAATTAGCATATGCAACAAGCCTTTTAAACCTCTAGACAACTCTAGTAGGACGAGTGAAATCTCGTTAGGGTTTACAGCAATGACACCCACAAACACTTTGAATTTATTCTCCATTCAAACTTCAAATTAACATTTTCCTTATTTAAATGCAGGCAAACATAATTCAAAATACTGCGAATTTGTAAATAAATTCCATGGCATCAATACGAGGAGTGTGTGAGAAATCAGCTAGCATGAACATGATCCCAACTTCAAAGTGAGAGACAACCTGGATTTCCGTCAAAACTAAACTTTGACTCAAAGCTCACTGGATATGCACTCACAAAGAAAATAATTAGAAACATATGGTTGATGCAGAAAAGCACTGATTTCTCCGGCCTCAAGAGAGATCACTTCGTCAAAGCCTAATGCTGGGTTAAACATAACATTAAGAGCTGAAAAACCAAAGCCTTCGCTACCGTATTAGCGAGAGCCTAATGCTGGGTTTTCACAACAATGCCTTTCTTTGGAGAGTGAAAAACCAAAGCCTTCGCTACCGTATTACTCTTAATTAGGCTATGCAATGATTGTTGGTTTGAGGTTTTGAACACTTTGAAAGGACTGATGATCCGGAACACAGCTTTTGTTCCTTGGAGTGGTTAAATGCTTGGCCGCGACTTGCTTTCCCTTGGCTTTTGGGGTTGAAGCAAAAGAGGTTTAGCTTTCCCTTCTCCTTCAACCAACTTTTGGGAAAATTAAGAAATCACTGCTAATTTTTATACTCTGGACTTTTAAGGTTTTTGTGGAGCTGAAAGTGGGCATTTTTTCATTCACATTGAAAAATCAAATATCGTAAATAGGAGATATATATTCATGAACCGTGACAGCTACAAGCCCCACAAGTATCGTCAAGAGGATAAATATAATCATGAGCTGGCAAAGCCTATCTTTGATTAGCACGGATTGTCTACACTAAAATAACGCTAAACTAGGGTCATAGGTACACTCGTCTTCTCTTCTCGTAGCATAAGCTATCTCAGCCCTCTATTTATATTTTATGTGAAAACTATTGCTTTCTACTTTGAAAGTGTTATGTTCACCGATAGGAACTTCACCAACAAATAGAAGGAAGAAGAGGGAAACCACAGGACAATTAATTTCGACTAGTTCATCAATCCTTCCTCTTTCCTTTTTTCTTTACAAGGAAAATTTCATTAATTTCATTTACAACCCCGCGGATTTTATTGAAAGTTCGAAGAAGAGTCTGCCTAGCTAGGGTAAACAACCCTTACAAGCCACAAAAATTCATAATTAAAATATTCATAAATAATATACGACAAAAATTCGTAAACAACAGAGCCATCGTTTTTACTACAAAAATCATAAACAATATCATAAAAATTCATAAACAACACCTCAAAAAATCTTTAAAGTAACCATAAAATTTCATAAACAAACAACCGCAAAATTTCATGTCCGGACACCAAATTTTGTAAAGTAAGCCACAAAATATTGTAAGGTGAATACAGTACACCAAAAATAAAACAAGTCACAAAAATTCATAGCAAAAATCACGAAAATTTGAGGAGTTTTGTCTCATCAAATAATCCTCACATATATATATGCTTTCTACTTTGAAAGTGTAAGTTCAAATTGGTGGTGCCTCCCAAATTTCCACAGCATATGCAGTCACTCTCCAAAATGGCCGATCATCTTCAGTACCATGCATTTGACGCACCAACTGCATATTAGTCTTTAGCATCTTGTGACCTGCAATCACAAAAATATAATAAAAAACCTAATGTAGTAATAATCAAGGATATAACAAATGTACATTAGGCGGCCTAAATGTGTACATTTCGGCACTTATCACACCCCGCAACTTAAATTTTGCTAGTCCTCAAGCAAAACAAAAGGAAAAAGAAAACAATTTATTCTAATATATATCCTATGTCGAAGGACCAATGATTGCATTTAGCATATGCAACAAGCCTTTTAAACCTCTAGGCAGCCTTAGTAAGACGAGTGAAGTCTCGTGAGGGTTTACAGCAATGGCACCCACAAACACTTTGAATTTATTCTCCATTCAAACTTCAAATTAACATTTTCCTTATTTAAATGCAGGCAAACATAATTCAAAATACTGTGAATTTGTAAATAAATTCCATGGCATCAATACTAGGGAGTGTGTGAGAAATTAGCTAGCATGAACATGATCACAACTTCAGAGCGAGAGACAACCTGGATTTCCGTCAAAACTAAACTTCGACTCAAAGCTCACTTGATAAATATAATTAGAAACAGGTGCATTTGGGTACTCTCAATGTATATGCGGTGGAATAACCGAATAAATATAAGCAAATCAAATATCCCACACAATATGACAAACAGGAATTGGTAGATAAGAGTGACACGTTCAAAGCTCCATATCACTATAAATCTCATCCTTCAAACAAATCGAACAATCTGCACTAAAAGAAAACGTTAAAAAAGAAATAGTTCAAACTAAAATAGAAATCAACTTTGAAAATAACACAACAATTATTTCCCCGGCAAAGGCGCCAAAATTTAATGTCACTCGTTTGGTAGTCGATGAAATTGTCATTTTATGTTTACCAAATGGCCATCAAATTAGTTTATTTATTTATAATAACCGGACTATAACTGAAGATTTTCATAGTATCGTGATGAGTCCGAGTCGATCCACAGGAAAATAAGTGTGTCGATTTCCAAAATTAACTTCTAAATAACTTAGAGCAAAAGATGAATGTTTTTGTGGATTTTAAGTACAAAATGGACGAATTGAAATAACATGAAATGAAATGGAGGATACGATAAAATAAGGTCCTGAATTGGAGATTTCATACCTCAAATGTTTGAAACACTTTGCAGGTCATCCTTATATTTTTCAAGCTATCGGTCGAAAATATCCTACAAGAGTTCAAGAATAAAGGAATCAACAGCAATAATTTTAAACTAGCTACAAAGTAATTTTCGCCAATAGCGGGATATTATATGTAACAAAGTAAAAGCAAATAAGACTCAGCTTCATAAAGTTATTTTTATACCGTCTAAAAGTACTAAAAGTTGGTTATTTTCAAAAAAAAAAATTAGGCAAAAGTCAAATTATCTTACTTTTTCGATTCAATTCGTCAAGACGAATGAATAAAAACCAGAAAAAAATTGATGCAAAACTAACAAATGCGGAAAAAATTGAACAAAGACAAATTTTAAAAGTGATATTTACCTGCGGGGGGCGGGGGGCGGGGGGCGGGGGGCGGGGGACACCACTTGGAAATTTGCTCCGGAGCCCCAACTTTGGAATTGAAAATTTTGCCGCACTCACTCATATTTCAAATCAGACACGACACAATGATATTTACCTTGTCTAAAAAATGGCTGAAGAATGCCTTTGGCGTCGGGATCATCCCATTCCAGACCTTCCCACCAATTTGCTCCTCCCATAATGAACTTGAGAGATGGCGGTGCTGTTGCTTGCAGAGAAAGAGGCAGTCTCTTTACCATGGCACAATCTTCTACACGCACTCCTTGTATAGCTTCACACACCATCATGCCATTATATATGCTCTTCAATCTTGGTAGGCGTTCTAGCAATAAGATCCGGAGTTTTGGGAAATTGATTGTGTCGATATTATGTGGACCATGGTCCTGGTTACTCATCTCTTCCTTTTTGACTATTATGTCCTCCACTTTATTACAGCCAAATACCCAAAGTTCCTCGAGGTTTGGGAAGTTCTGCAAAATTTGGACGGGGAAAATATTCTCCATTTCGTGACAGCCCTTGATAGTCAAACTTTTAAGATTAAAGGAAATGTTTTGCAGTGGGGCAATCCAGTCAAAGAGTCCCCTACAGCGGGGTAACTTACCCAATACAAGTTTGTCGACAGTTCCTAGAAAGATCCGGCCATCTTTTGAGAAGGATGAGTACGAAAAGATGGATTCTAACTTAGGACAGTCAATGAATACACAGCTACGTAAATCTCTTGCATCTTTTAATGATGGAATAGTTGATAAGTCAATGATATTGTGGATATTATAAAGTTCAAAGTAATCCATGTTGGCAGGGAGCACTGGCTGATCGACTACTCCACTTTCAAGAGGTTCAGAATCAGATTCAGATTCGGGATTGATCCTTTCGGAATAGATCCGAACTTGTTTTCTGGTTATTTCCTCCTCTGGTTCACCTTCTTTTCCCACAATAAGCAAGTACTTCTCCAACCCTTGGCATTGCTCGGATGTCACATAGCTAGTAAGCTCCGTTATATTGGGAAACTGGACTGCAACAACTTTTAATGCCTTCAAGCATTTGAGATCTTCTGCTGACACTTCTACGTTTGTCCCGTCCAATCTTAGGAATCTTAGTTTTGAGAGCCTACATATCTTGGAGGTAGGAAAGTCCTCTAGGTTATAGTTACATGAGAGGTCGAGTTTTACGAGATTAACAAGCTCTTCTATACCTTCTGATAATTTTTTAACTTTACTCCAAGTCAGTTTAAACACTGTCAGAGCCTTCAGATTCTCCAATGACAGCACATTTCTTAGTTTCCCACAAGCACCCAGTATTAGAGCATGCAAATTCACCAAGTTGAAGATGGACTCTGGCAGCGACTCTATCCTGTTAGTGGATAAATCTAAAATCTTAACACGAGGCATATTGGTGAAGAAAGAATCCGGAATCTCTGCTAAGCCAATTTCATTTAAAAGTACTGTGGTGAGCTGAGGGTAGACATGTGGTGTAATTAGTGGAAGTTCTTTTATCTGACTGTACATGAAGGAAATCTTCTCAAGATCCACAGACCAGTCTTCATCTGGTATGCTTTCTAGTCTCTCACCAGCTTTTACCATGAATCGAGGACTACTTCTTGTTATGCTTAGAGCCATATCTCTTATCAAATCATGCATACGGAGACATTCTTGCCCGAGTACATCAGTAAAGCTCTCCAATAAGCATCTACTTGTTAGTTGTCTCAATATTTCGTGACCTTCGTCATCCATTGCTTGTACACTGTTCTTTGCATCTATTAATTCCTCAGCAATCCACAACTCTAAAAGCTCTTTCACAGGGATGGCATGGTCTTCGGGATACAAGGAACAATACAGGAAACAATCCTGGAGCACCTTATCACCTAGGTGACTATAGCTAAATTTTAGTCGCTCCAAAACCTTAACTTCAAAATTGATGGCGTCTTTCGTCAAATTTTTTAACTTATCCAATGCATTTCTCCAAGAACGTACATCAGTCAATCCTCTCATACTTCCACCAACTGTAACAATTGCAAGGGGTAGACAAGCACATTCTTTGGCAATGTCAGCTGCAACTTCTTTTACTTTTGGATCAAGCACCATGTCATCTATAACGGCCTTTTTGAGAAATAGAGTTAGCGCTTCTTCCTCCGTGAGAAGCTTCACTTCTACACTTGCACAATCCATCTGTCTACAAACTTCCCACGAGCGCGTGGTTAACACTATTTTACACCCGTTATCCTGCGTTGGTTCCGGAATACCCACTTCTTCCAAATCAAAGTATTCCCATAGATCATCGAAGATGATAACATACTTCTTGTTTTGAAAAAGTTTGGCATATAATTCTCTTGCTCTTCTAAGTTCATCTTTATCATCCGAAAAACTAAGTTTCACAACCTTAGCTATGTCGCTCTGTATGTTTGTAATACTGAATGGTTTAGACACAGTGACCCAATAAACAATAAACTTGCCTAAAGAGATCAGCTGATTGTGAATATGCTTCACAATGGTTGTTTTGCCAATGCCCCCCATTCCGTAAACGCCAATCTTACTAACTTCATCATTCATCAAGCATTCCCAGACATTCTCTGTGTTCCTTGCCTTGGTGAATTCAACAAATTCTTTCGTTGGTGGAATCAAAATTTGATTGCTTCCCTTCACAAATCCAAGAGCCAAGCATTAGCATATACACTCCCAAGACTTGAGTCAAGCATTAGCATTAAAAAAATAAAATCACATATATACTCTCAAAACTTGAGTTGATTTTCGTTTCTGACAAAATGAAAACTCTTTTTGGTCGGCTAATGGAAATAGTCGGTCAGTTTGGTCCACCATCACCAAAATCGTTGTCCTTTCTTAAAATACCTGGAAAAAAAGTTGTCTATTCGAAGTGAACTAATTCATTGGCCATTTTGCAACCTTTCTTCTATTGAGAGAAAGAAAGCCCAAATTTTCTATATTATTGAAAATAAAAATGTGGTATATTGAAATAGTTGAGATTTAAATAAGAAATTAGACTCACATCAATTGTGTTCTACAATTCAATTTATTTTACTTTGATCTTTATCAATTTATGTGGTTGACACGCTTGGTTCGAGAATCTGTGCTTACTTGATGGTCGGCAATCTTTTGGCGCTTGGCTCGAGAATCTGCGCTTGCTTGATGATCGACAAACCTGAGGCGCTTGCCAAGTAGCTTGTTGTTGACATCACCAACAATTTCCTCAATGAACTTGGTTTCATACCTAAAAGTTCAATTTAATATGGAAAATGAAGTACATTATAATTCAAGAGTACGGGGATATTAAAATGAAGACATGAATTTACCCAAGAAAAAGAAGACATGAAGCGTGATGCCACCCAGATACAGAAAGAAGGCGATAAACAAAAAACTTGTACATGGTAATGACCCTAATTTTTCAACTAATTGTACTACTTATTCTAGTTATGTGATTTAATGTCTAATATAAATTATTTGTAATTTGACTAGATTTCTAGTAGGAGTATCTAGTGAGCTAGGATGAACACAGTTTGACTTGACCAATCTAACCCTAACCCTAACCCTAACCAGTTTATCCCCTATTAAAAAGTATTATAAGTTTTAGCAGAGCATAGGTGCTTTGGCAAAAAAGCGCAGGACTGGTTTTTTATTTTTTTCGTTTTGTATAAAATTATGGTCCAAACTAATAATTTTTTAATAAAGCCGAAAATAAACCAAAATAAACCAGTTTATTGGTTTAATTTTGGTTTTATTCAAAAACAATTTAGTTTGGACCATAATTTTATACTTTTTAGATTCATCTCGACGAGACGAATCTATAAACCACAAAAACTTGATGCAAAACTAATAAATGCAAAAAAAAATTGAATAAAGGCAACCAAAAAACCGTTTTTTCCTTTTTTGCCAAATCTTAATTTAGTGGTTAATTTACAATTAAACGTTTGTTAATTTACGTGGTTTGGTCTTAATACTTACCCCATGGACAATAGGGAATTCCACTTTATTGATTTAGTACAATATGAGAGAAATATATTAATCTCCAAGCCCTCGCTTCAGTAATATTTTTTTATATCTCCCTCACTTTCACAATATTTTCTCTCTTGCTCTCACCAATTTTTGTAATCCTCCTGGCTGCTATTTATCTAAATCAAGGAAACTGAACCCAAGGTGGCCACCTGTTTCCTTCGTAAATTCACCTTCCATCCATGTAATGGAACTCTTTTTTCCTTTTACCACAGACTAACTCCAAGCCAAAGAGGGACTTGAGTAATTATGAGACAATTTCTTAAACCACCTCAGCTTCCTTGTTCACGAAAGGCATTAGTCAGTCAAACCATGGCGCAAGTGGTAGCTAGCTCATGCAGTAGAGCTGTTGAATGCCCTACACTACATTCCGGGATCGAGCCCCCTTCTCCCTCCCCCGGTGTAATAGATTAGGAATGACGAATGAAAAAAAGAAAAGAAAAAGAAAAAATCAAACCATGGCCAGTTCAAAAATTATTTTCCAACAATTATCCACATGAATGAAATTAGTTTGATAAATGATGCAAAACTAATCCGAAACATTGTCTATAATTAGGAACAAGTAGGGATGGGCATGGAGGCGCATTGGGGCCAGATAGTACTGTCTCCGTCCCTAATCCCTAAACTCCTTCCCCATCTCTATCCCCACCCGATCCCCAACGGGGCTTTGTTTTCATTCTCCATCACCGCTCCAAATGGGTAATAGGGACCCCACGGAGATTCGGAGATCCAAACATTTTTTTCAAAAAAAAAATAAAAAAGACTAGTGCTATTTATCAATTTCTACTATTGAATCAACCAGAATACAAATTAGTACTGCCAAAAACATATGTGCAGCTAGATGTTTATATTCTATTCCAATTGGATAATGAACCAAACCTGCTCAACACCACTATAGAAATAAAATGGGTAGAAATAGACTAATCAGAATTCGACATGAGAATCCTTCATAACAACAAGCTATGCAACTCTACACCTAGTTATATAACAAAATTCCGGGATTTAGGGATGGGGCGGTGATAGATCGGGGAGCTGATTCTGGGTGGGGATATGCCTGTCCCTACCTCCTCCCCAATCCCCAAAAATTTTTAAAAAAATCTCCATATCCTTTCCAATCCCCAAACAGATCTCCAAATTGTTGTCCATTTAGAGCAGGGATCGGATCGTATTCGGACGGGTTGGATGAAATGACCATCCTTAGGAACAAGTCTTGCCCTGTAGAAATGGGCAAAAAAAAAGAGCCAAAAAAGACCCAAACTTAGTTCTGATCCGATTTTTTTTTTAAAAAGGTTCAAAATGGACTAGATGACATCGTCACTGCATCAAGTGTTAGCATCTAGTCAAAAATCCACGTGGCTCGGGCCGGCTCAATGGGTCAAATCCGGGTTGACTCGAGTCGGATCTGGGGTCGGGTCGACTTGGGACGGATCAAGATTGTAGGTCGGGGTCTTCGGGTCGAATCCGCAATGCCAGAGAAGACAGTGGTACATGTAATACGCGTGGATCTACGGCGGGCGAGTGTTGAGTCTGTTGACCACTCGCAAAACTTTGACTGGGAGGTGTACCTCACCCCGATGTCTGATCGAGTCTTATTGTACCATTTTGGAATTGCCTCAACGAGACGAATCCAACTATATGCTCAAATCTGATTTTGAGCAACTTCAAATCTGGGAAGTATCGAAAACACACGGACCTTTTTCATTTTGGGTTTCAAGACCAATTTTCTTCATTATTTCCCAATTATTACTTACATTTCTCTCCAATCAATACCCTTATTTTAAATTTTTATTCTTATTTCTCTCTCTATCTCTCTTCAATCATTACCCCCATATTTCTAATTATTACCCCCATTTATTCCTCCAATAATTACCCAAAGCCAAACCAAAAACTAAATCAAACAAGATCTCGGTTTTCGGCTCCAGGAGCTCTAATACCAATTTGTTTGGAAAAACCAATACCCAGAACGCAATACACATCTGAAACAAACAAAGAGGGTCAATATTTTTACATGGTTCAACAATTGCCTACTCCACGGGAAGTGAATTTCACTATAATGGAGGAGATTATAAATCACTCACCCAAAACCCCAAGTGTATACCCAACTCCTCTCAATTGCTACTCTCTCTAATACAAAAACATGGCAGATTAGAGCTATTTATATGATGAAAAATCAGCCCCTATTTCTTATCCACGCTTGATCAACTTGGTTGTGAATGAGGGCCTCAAAAGTCCCAAAAAAAAGAGGCCACATTAAATTGGAGCCAATTTTGAAGATTTGAGCAGGGCTGCTGCTGCAGTCCTATCTTCAACAGAAACCAAATGTTTGTGTTTTTTTGCCAAATCTTTCTATGATATACGAAACAGAGAGCACAGGATAAGAAAACTCGAGTGGGTACATAGATAAAGCAATAGTCAAGGATTGAATTATGACACTATAAATTACCCGTCACATTGATTTTGCGAAACCATGCCTTTCATCCTCGCAACATCTTTAAGCGCCTCACTCCATCCCTTCTTTTGCTCCTCCGTCACTTCCTTTTTGCTGAAATTGAGCTTTTCCGCTTGCTTTTTGATTTCCTGCGGATCCACCTCATAGAACACAGGCAAAACCAAATGTTCCAATAATGCCTCCACGCGTTGGAGAATCAGCTGGAGTTCAAACAAGCATGCCGTCGAATTGGCATAATTTTTAGACAACACGACGACCGACATCCTCGAGTTCATAATCGCTTTCTGCAACTCGGGTTTGATAAATTTACCCGTGGGGATCTCCTCGTCGTCTCTGAATGTACGAAACCCCTTTCGATTCAAAGCCTCATATAGGTGATCGGTGAACTTTTTGCGGGTGTCTAACCCCCTAAAGCTCAAGAAAACATCGTATGTAGCTGTGGATTCAGAATTCGAAGGGGAAGCCATGGAAGAATGCCTAGCTTGAGCTACGAGATTGGATCAAATTGATTGTTTTGTACACCTCTTCGTCGTTACAAATTCAACGCTTTGGACCATCGTAGTTTTGAAAAACCTCGCAAGTGAAGCTCTCAAAATGCTCACAAACCTCAAGACAGCATGGAAGAAGAAAGCCGATCAAAAAAACATGGAAGAAGAAGGACCTAGGGGGGCTGTGCACGATGATGTGCACCCCTCGGCCATTGGATCGTGTTTTGGACGGCTCGAATGCGTTCAAAAAATTTTCTTTAATTTTTCTTTTTTTTGCCGTTAAAAAATCAAAACACATCTGAGCTGTCCAAAACACAATCCAACGGCCCGAGGGGTGCACAGCACAGTTGTGCACACCAATCCAAAATTGTTTATGATCAATGGCAAGATGATGACAATAAAACCCTCGTACCTTAAATCGATGGGCGGGATAATGATAATAGCCCGATATGTTCTGCCAAAAATATAAAATAAAACGAATTTAAACGAAAACGAAACATGCATGAAAAACTTATAATCCAATTCTCGATCTTTATAACATAAAATAATAAAAGAAGAAGTCAAACCAAGGGGCAAAATTAATTTCAAGCTGCAAAAATATAATGTAAATTTCATTTCGGCCCCTAAATTTTCACCCAAATGTCTCATAACTATTTATATTTCATTTTGTTTCAGTTAGACACATATAGTTACGAAACCACCGATCTAAATCTGAATCTGACCAATTTCTAACGGAAATTGCACGCATGGCCTTCTCAGTGTTCTCACACACGCTGAGATGGATATATTTTTGCTGAGATGGTTAAATAAAAGCTAAATTGGGCAGTTTTTGGGAGAAAAAAAGGCACACGTTGCCTAAGCATTTCCCCATGCGCCACAAACAAAAAAAAAATCCTAAGCACATCGTTCTCTCACCTGAATAAACCCGTTTCCCATTTCCATTCCCCACGACTTTCCTCTTCAGCGATCTCCTCTCCCCCACATCCCACAGGTAACTCTCTCTCTCTCTCTCTCTCTCTCTCTCTCTCTCTCCCTCTCTCCCTTTATCTGCACTCCCCTCCCTATTTTACTTCAAAAAAAAAAAAAAAAACTTCTAGTGGCGGCCATGTTCTAAAAGTCGCTACTCACTAGGCATTAATCGGGCAGCCAGGCGCCTAAACTCAAGGGGGAGCCAGGAACCATAGTCACTGCGGTCAAGTACCGAGAGGATGTGAAGTTTGTTTTTCATCATTCGTAATGAAACGAAATAATCATACCAAAATGCTGACTCAAAGTAAATATTTATTCATACCCGCAGTTTTCTTTGTGAATTTTGAAATCTATAAATGATAACCTCAACTATGATTCTAGGAAAAAATTGTAACATTCGTTAGACGAAATGATAGGAACAAAAAACATTAAATTTTCAAAATGCAATACTCAAATTAACCCAATCATTAGTTAAACTCAAACTTAGTTTTCATGAAGCGTTCAATATTGTAATATTCCCTCCAACCCAAATTGCTTGCCCAAACTTTCTAAATT